>JAPYZC010002167.1:0-21218 GCA_030522665.1 Ichneumoninae sp. A BG-2022a
CGCTACTACGGTATGTCAGGGCCACGCGGAGTATCATAATCGTTCGACGTAGTAAACACCGCGCGCTGATAATTCTCCTATATTCTTTTCGACATGCATCCTCGGCCCATCCCTGAATAAATTTCCGAAAGGTTAGATTCAAAAGGGACACTGTCCTGATAAAGCATCACATGCGATAAACGTGTAATAGGGAGAGAAATCTCCTTTGCCGTAGATGCAGGAAAATGCTGATCAGGACGTAACAGCATGATTATGTTAAAAGACAAGGTGAAATGAAGAATCCAAAAATTAACCACTATACATTTCATGCCCGATGGTTTGTGAGTGATAGAAAACAATGAGGAAGTGATGGTGACTGTGCGATTTTTAATCGCACAATCGTGACGAGCCGAAACATGAAAATTATCAACTAATGATAACTGCCTTTTACGCAGTTCGTCGTCCACACGAGTCCATTCAGCGTTGAGATTCGAAACTGGCTGAGATTCGCACTAGACCTGAAAATGAGAGTTTGCATATCATTGTGCTTCTTCCTAGTAGGCGCAATTAACGGTGCCTCGAACTGTAGATCTTTTAATTTAAATCAATCACGAATGGTTGGTATCAACTTTGACATTTTCAACAGGTCTTCACGTCGAAGGCATGGACGATGATGAATGTCCAAAAGACATGAGCACTATATCAAAACGATCGCTCATTTCTGTGGAACTGAAATGGACGCCTTTCAAGCACACATCAGATTCTGTTACCTTCACTCTCTACACACAAAAAAATCCTAAGGTTGGTCAAACACTTCGAATCAATGACAAGAAGAAATTGAAGAAAAGTAATTTCGATGCCAGTAAACCTACACGTTTCGTAACTCATGGATGGAGGAGCGATGGACACAGTGGCTCCTGCACACTTATTCGCAAAGGTTAGTTAATATCTCTTATTAATTATCAACAACTCCGCTCAAACTAATAAGGTTTTATGCACCTATAGCTTATTTATCGCGCAGCGACTGCAACGTGATTATCGTTGACTGGAGTAAATACTCCAAATCAATATGTTACTTCTTCTCCACGTATATGGTGAAGTATAGAGTTGGCGAAAAAGTCGCCAGAATGATAGACTTTCTGTATGAGAAGGGCAATTTGCACACTAAAACTACAACCCTCATTGGCCATTCTCTGGGAGCTCACGTTATGGGAATCGCTGGTTATGAAACCAAGTACAAAGTGAAATACGTTGTTGGTAAGTTTCGCAACTACTAAAAAATTATCATCGGGCTGTATAAATAAAAATAATATGTAAAAGAACAAATTAACACCTTTAATAAATGTGAACGACGTTCTTAAGGATTAGATCCGCCGCTTCTAGGATTCTTGTTCGCTGACTCTGCCGAATCAATCTCGAAGAAGAGTGGTAAACACGTCCAAATCATTCACACGAACGGCGGTGTCCTTGGCCGTCAGGGCACTATGGGACACGTGGATTTTTTTCCGAACGGCGGAAAACGCCAACCAGGATGTGCATCAAGTGAATGTTCCCATACTCGTGCATACAAGTTATTCGCATCGTCGATTAAGAGACCTCTCAAAGGAACTCGATGCGCTTCTTATGTAAAATTCAAAGCTGGCAAGTGCGGATCTCACGTGATGGCGCAAATGGGTGGATTGAGGCTCACGGATAAGAATGGAACGTACTATCTACGGACGAATTCTAAAGCACCCTACCGATCTCGACCATAAGCTAATAATGTTGTTTGTTCCTGATTGTATTTTTCGCAGGTTTTTTTTACTGGCAATAGTGCCACAAATTGAATCTGCGAAGGTTATTGTATTCTTTTCTAATCCGATCGATAGAACGCACCGAGTTTTTACGATTTTCGAATGATTATTTTGTATTTCATTTTGATTCTATCAATAAAAGTTATTGTGCAGACAAACTGCATTTTTCGTCAAATTTGTTCCAATTATTTTTTCAGCTCGAAACTGAGCAGTCTTTTATCACTCCCACAGTAATGGACAAGAAATATTTTTGGACAGGATATTTCAGAGACCCCAAGCTCAAATACTCGTCGATATCAGTCCATTTGTCGTGAGCTCCGACTATTTCAAGGATAACCGTTAAGAACGTCAAAGACAGTTTTGTTGCAACACTAGCACCATTGAATTTCAGGGCTTCGAAAGTATGAGACAGTCCTTTCCCTCTCTCGGGTCTTTCGAGTTGAATATGTACCGTTAAATTGGGGACGATATAATCGTAGTCTTATATACGAATATAACTGCGGGCGATACGCAGACTAATGGCCCGCCGCTATCCCCGACAAATTATTACGAAGTGGCGCGCCAGTGGTACGGGAAATGTTTCCGGTCAGCGACTCTGTAAATTACTCCTCGCTACCATTTTTGCTTGCTCATGGAGAACGCTATGTTTTCGTGAAGAAAGAAAAAGTTCGTCTAGATAAGTGTGTGGGCGTCTAGATAAGTGTGTGGGTGTATGTGTGCGGGCGAAGCTTCTTCTATGAGGAAACCAAAAATACTGAAAATACTTGCTCATAGAAAAAGCTTCGCGAATAACGGGAATTATGAGAAAGCTATATGAAAATGTTCACCATTTTCACTTTTCAGGATTACGTAAGGGTATACTAAGTTTCAGGCTTCCTGCCGGAGCCTGAAACTTATTCGTGTGCAAGCTCTTATTATTGGCCATTCTGATTTTTAATCGATCAAGCGTGACGAATAGACGTGTAGCTGATTAAAGACGAATAGAAAAACCGGTAAAACATATGCGGAATATCCGAAGGCCTCTTACATACAAATTATTAACTGATGATAACTGCCTTCGTTGATAACTGCCAGTTCGCTGTTTGCACGAGTCAATTCGGACTTCAGATACGAAACTGGTCAACATCAAACTCAACACGGAAATACAGGTGGGTGTTTTCGCACGTAATAAATTGCTGAATTATAGCACAAATGGAGATATATGGCATACGGAAAAGAGTTTTCGAATAAACTCTCTGCAAAACACTCGCTAAACTTGCACCATTGCGCATACCAGACCCAAAAATGAAAGTTCAAACTTCGTTCGAACCCGCCAAACTGTTCGAACCCGTTTACTCTTCCTTCTATCGCGATTAAATCGCCTACTCCCTAGAGTATCGGGGTCTTGACGCGCGCGGCGAAGCGGCCGCTGAACCGGCCGCCTGTGCTAACCCGAATACTACGACGCCGAGGCGAGTAGCGGGTTACCCGCTACCTCGCCTCGGCCTAGAATAAACTTACCTATGTTATGTTGGACATGGGCCTTCCGCCCATGCCATTCGACGAAACCTCCGGATCCCTCGACGATGCCGAGGCACGGCAGCGGCTTACCCGCTACCTTGCAGAAACCTGAAACAAAAAAAGAAAAAAAATGTAAATATATTAAACATAGAAATAAGTAAACTATAAGTTAAGAACTTTTATTTTCTTTTTTTTAGGGACCGGGTGGAAAAATGAAATTTACGCACATCGACGGGCTGTAGCCCGCCGATAGTGTGGGACTCCTCCATAGTTGGCCATACCCACTAAAAACCACCCACCCTCGCGTCACCCCATGACCCCGGAACCGCTTTCGCATTACTTCAGGGTCATGGGTTTTATGCGCTATCTCTGGCGCTTGTCTCCCTTACTCTCGCTGCATCGCACAGATCTTGCGGTTTCTCGCTTCTCTCCGACTCGTCGGGTCCATGGCAATTCCCCTACGGGCTTTGCGGTGCACGTTCCCTTTCCTGCTCATCTCTCTTCTTAGCGCGGAGTACACTTTCCGCGTAGTGCGCTACGACGTCCCAGTTTTCCTGGGACCGTAACATCAGTGCAACAATGCTCTCGGCTGCCGGGGCTGCGCCGAAAGCTTCTACCAGTGCTTCTCTCATTACACTCCATCGTTCGCACACGAAGAATGTGTGTCGCACGTCGTCCTCCTCTCCTGGACAGTAGTCACAGTAGGGGCTTCTCTTCCTGTTGCACTTGTAGAGGTATGCGTTGAACATGCCATGCCCCGATAGTAGCTGGGTGAGGTAGAAGTTTACCTCCCCGAGTTTTCGGCTAATCCACGCGGTGAGATCCCCTACCAGTTGGGCGGTCCACCTGCCAGTCGTTGCCAGTTGCCATCGCTGTTCCCAGTCTCGTAAAGTGCGCTGCCTTTCCTCCTTCCTAATGTTTCGGGTTTGTGTCTCCTGCTTTCCCTTGTAGACGCGCTTCCGCTCTTTGGCCAATAAGTCGATAGGTATTACCCCGGCGATGACCAGCACCGCGGCCTCCGATACCGTGCGATACGCGCTGGCGATTCGCAGGGCAGTCCTCCTTTGCACAGAGGCCATCTTCTTCCTCTTCCGCTCCGTCTCAAGTGCATCAGTCCAGGTTTCCGCGCCGTACAGCAAGATCGAGTATACGACGCTCATCAATATCCGCCTTTTGGAACTCCTTGGACCCGCAACGTTTGGCATGATCCTCGAGAGCATAGCCGCCATGCTTGCCGCCTTGTCAGCAGCACCCTGAATGTGTGCCCAAAACGACAGTTTGGCGTCCAGTTTTAACCCCAGGTATCGAAGCACCTTCACTGCCTCGATGCGTGTGCCGTCCACCTCAGCTTAGAAAGGCTCTGGGAATGTTTTCTGTCAAGTGAGTACGACTATCTCCGTTTTACTGGCTGCTAGTTCGAGCCCATGTTCCGCCAACCAATCGCTGACGCGCCGAAAAACTTGTCCGACGAGCCTTCTGGCCTGCTCTTCGTGTCTGGCTGTGATGATAGCGGCGATGTCGTCCGCGAAGCCGACAAGCATTGTCCCCTCGGGCATCTGCAGGGATAGGATCCCATCGTAAACGACATTCCACAAATCTGGGCCCAGCGCTGAGCCCTGTGCTACCCCTGAGGTTAATCTCTTTCTACGCTGCCCCTCCGAGGTCTCGAAGATCAGCTCTCGGTTGTCGAGATAGTCAGTGATGATCCTAGTGATGTACCACGGCACCGCAAATCGCTCTTCGAGCGCGTGAAGTATATCCAGCCATTTAACAGAATTAAATGCATTTCGGACGTCAAGTGTGACCAGGACACAGGCACTTATCGATATGTGGTTTCCCTACCACGCCCTTTCGGCTGGTTCCAACGCCTCGGCGATGGCTCCGATGGTCGATCTCCCTTCTCGAAAGCCGTGCTGATTGTCAGCTAGGCCTCCGGCTGCCTCTACGGCTCCCCGCAGCCGTCCACGGATCATCTTTTCGAGTACTTTTCCCGTCGTATCGAGCATACAAATCGGCCTGTACGAAGAGGGGCTCATCGGCGGCCCCTTCCCTTGTCGAGTAGCACCAGTCGTTGGAGATTCCACCTTGAATAAGTTAAGAACTAGATACGTACCTGTTGGTAATACCATGGACCCGCTGTCCATGTCCCTCGACGTTGAACCTTCCGTCCGGAACTCCTATGGTGAAGACGCCTGGGAATCGGAAACTGATAGGGAAATAAGAATTAGAAAATAATATTAAAGGCTGAAAAATTCTTTCGCTCACGCAGGATATTTAAAAATAAGATACAACTTAACCGTAGATACTTGGCCGTAAGTCGTGCCATGCTGTTCGCGGGAATTCTTGAGCTCGGGGGATTGGCCTGTAGCCGGCTGCACTCGGCGTAGGTTTTCTGTGGTTTCCCTACGTCTTAGGCGAATGCGAGTGCTTCTACCAGCATTGGCACGGAGCGTGATGGATGGGACTTGGGGTGCAAACGAAGTTACAAAAGGAGAACGGCCCGTAGATACATAACATAACAACAACAACTTACCCAAAAGAGAATAATCCTCGTCGCTGCCGAAGACACCTGTTGCCCGGCGAGAATGTAAACATCGCGCAAAACACAAAATACACACACTATCACACGTTGTCATTCACACACCTTATTTTTTAATTATGTATAAAATCACGCACTAAACGTTGGTCACTTCACTTTTTTATACCACTTTTAGAAATTGCAATTAACTATAAAAAACCACTCGTGTAAACATCACCCGAGGTTAGGGCGTACCCTCGCCGCGCACACGCTCGACACATAGCCGCGGCGGTACGCTCGAGCCTCCACGCTAGACACTAATTGTAAATCTAGCCGTGAGAGGGAGATTCGCGAGACATGTTTCTCGCAAGCGACTAGGGCACTGAACGGCAATAAATAGCCGAGACTTTTACGAATAAAATCGGAATTCATCCTGCCAAGCTAGACTTCGGCGTTAATGTTTATTTTTGTCTTCTCCTTCCCAGACGACGCCTGACTATCGAAATTGCCCGTGGCTTGCAACCACCGACATTTCACCAAAAATCTGTTTCTTTCGAGATGACCAAACCGCTTCTTTCGAAGCGATCTTCTCCTCAAGCTGCTGCAGAGCGGCTATACATCCTGCTGAAGAGCGGAAAAAATCCTGCTGAAGAGCGGAGCTGTCTTTTTCGGAACTGCTGAAGAGCGGCAAAAAAGAACCCCGCTGAAGAGCGGTCATCCTGCCGAGAGGCGGATAAATTCCTCACCGACGAGGTTATATTTCCAGGCCTGTAATAGACCAACACTTTCGCATGTCACGTTCAGAGCACAATCAGTGCTACCGGCGACGCCTAAACGCCCGAGCGGAGGCGCGTTTGGAGGAGCGGTCCGAGGAGCTCGTTCAAAAACTTCGGGAACGTGGCGTCGACGTTACGGTAAGGATCACGCATGTCGTCCCCGTGGATCTACGTCCCTGGCCGTTCCACCCCCGTCAGCAACCGGTCCCAAACACGGTGGAAGTGATCGGACGGGGACTCTATCGGGAACCCGTCATGCGGCCAATAGCATCGGACCTGCGTTGTATCCCGTACCCGCCCGGGGGTCCGATTTACGAAAAGAGGCGCTCCCCTCGCGCACCTTCAGGAGGAGGCTACGCACCGCCGGTCATCATCGCTCGACCTCCCTCCGTCCGTGTGCACCCTTACCTGCAGCAAGGGGGTAATATCCTTCCAGAGGTGGTCCCGGGGTCCTTCGTGAACGGAACGCGTGTTCCCCGCGCAAAGAGTTGCATCGGGTGTATCCTGTGACCCGCGGTAAGCGACCAGTCCACCCACCTACGCCGACGCAACCGGAACAACTCCCACCAGCGCCGGAGAAGCTGCAAGGGTTGTGGAAAAATTATTCGGAGAGCCTTCTGCGGAGAAGACGCCGAAAGCGAGAGTCAGCGGTTCCCTCGAAAGGGCGCGCGAGCTGTCGATTTCGCTATTCGGTGTCACCCCGGCAGCGGCCGGGAAGCTCCCAAGCCCGCAACCATCGACGTCCAGGGGGTTAACCGGTCCGCAGCCGACGACTTTCGGGAGGTTTTCAAGTCCGCCACCAACAACGCACAGGAGACGGTCGACCGGGAAATCGGGCTGGTCCCCGGATAGCGACCTGAGCTCCTGAGTGACCTCAGCACCCGGAGTTCACTCTGTCTTCTCGCGAGCGCCGCCGCGATATACGAGGGAACCGGACCAACGCCGTCGTTTCCAGGTTTCGGGGAGTTCGGAGCGCTCAACGTCTTGGCAGAGGCCGCCGGGAACACTCCCCGGGCGGAAGTATATGAACCCTCCGAACAATATCTCTCGATCTACGAAGGTGTAGGGAATCACCCGGGTGTGTTCCGGCGGGCTCGCGGATTTTCCACGAGCCGGAGGAAAACGCGTCCCTCGATTCCTCGTATGAGCCAGCGACTTCCGGTACACCGCGACCGCGAACCTAGAGATTCATGCCGCCCCTACAGGGTCTAAAAGGGACCCCGCGACCTTCGGTCGCGAAACTGAATATCCCGGTCTACTGTCCGTGCCCTTCGCCGTGCTAAACTGAAACCCAGGTCTACATGACCTTACCCTTCAGTCGGTTTAACTGAATTAACGGTCCGCCGACCGCACATCGAGAGATGCCAAACTGGAAAGAGGAGTAGGAGTGGGGTGAAACCCAGGGGTAAAAACGGCGCTTTTCAGGGCCAATAAAACCATTCAAACATACTTAATCACCCCATTGCTCGGAACAGAGTTCGAGGTCGCCCGAACCACGTGACGTACCGCGTACCTATCGTCGGTTTTTGTCAAGGGGGGAACGTAGCACAGCGGAAAAATGTGCGAATCGCCCTGGCTCTCACTCGGCCTCGGATACTTGGGACTCTGGTCTCCACATTTTCCGTAGCCGAGCATGATTTTCCGTAGCCAGTGCAACACTCCCCATTCACGCTGACATGCAGGTTAGATTTATCCGCTGTACCTCGTGGAAGCCGGCTACGCTCGGATTGTAATAACCCAAGGCAGGGCTCGTGGTTTCCTGCGCGGTTCTGTGGTTAATGACTTTAACTTGTTCGTAAGGCAAAGTGAAACGCGTCGTGCGTGGTTTGCGATATTACGGAAAAAGGGTCTCGAGACACCGCCGGTCAGCCTTTTTAAGCTATCGGTTATTCTTCGGGGAAGGGTAAAAAAATCTCGAGGTGGGGATGCGATCAAGTCTCGTCACGTGACAGGTTACGTAATCCCGGCCGAGGTGGGGTTGCAGTTTGCAAGGGTAGGGATGACATCACCTGATGTCACGTGATGATTTATGTAATTGTTGTCGGAGTGGGATCGAGATACCCCAAGGTAGGGATGACATTACCTGATGTCACATGATGTTTTATATAACTCCGACCGGAGTGGGGTAGTAATTTTTCCTGGTGGGGAGGACATCAGGCGATGTCACGTGGTGCACAGGTCTTGCACCCGAGTAGGGCTGAATCTTCTAAAACGCTCGCGTTGAGCGAGCGTTTCTCGGTCGACGAAGACGCTCTATCGCCTTTACGGCGGTGCTTCGGAATCGATGCTAGTATCGTCCCCTTGGGCGGATCGATAATCCTATTGACCCTATCGGCGATCCGTATCGTCGGCGTCCTCCATGGTGCCGCCTGGCCTATTCCCTCGATCTGGGTGTAGTGGTTCCGGCGCGTCGCGTTACAATATATATTGAGGATACATATGATTAATGTTTTGGTTTTTCTTTTTTTTTTTTTCCAGTTTCGACGCATTTCGAGAACCTCGACTCGACAATTAATCTGTCGATAATTGATGCCGACGCAGCGGATGATCATCGCCAGGGGCTCTTCTTTCAAGGCTCGCAGATTTGTGTAACCTTTTCGCAAGTAGGATGTGGGCTGGTGAACGAGCCGAGCCAACAGGCCCATGGTATGATTATTCCGGAGACTGATGATGACGATGATTTCATGTCATCGTTACAGCATCCGCGGCCTCCAACACCGCAGTCTCCGACGCCACAGATGACTCTGCCAACAGGAGGTCGACAAAACTTCGAATAATTAAAATTCGACAGACCGAAAATCCGAACTGACGTATGACACAATCCACGTGTCATGGATTGTGTCATACGTCAACAAAGACACGGAGCGGTAAGTGTTGTTATTTGTTTTGAGTATATGTTTACGTATATTAACAAGTTTATTCGAATCAATTTGCGTCTTACTTATAAATTATTAAATTTGGTATTTGATTAAATTATTAAAATAATTATGAAATTATTAAAATTAGTAAAATTCGTATGCGTTATTTTTGCATTGCCTAATAGTTTTTTTGTTGTTGTTCTTGTCTCTAGTAAGTGTTGTATTAAAAGAAACAGAGCATAATCATGCTAAAGAGGCAGGGTGAGTTGCGGGCCGAAAGATTCGCGAAAAATTTCGCAACAATGCGGCGAGAAGTCGAGAACCAACATCGTTAATCGTGTCATCGGCTATTGCTGAGGCATCGACATCTGCCGTTGCGCATCTACCAACCGTTGAGAGTTTGAATTGATCTACAAGGCGTGTGCATGCTCCTTGTAATCCAGCTCCGCCAATTCCATCATCGGCAAGCGATTTGGTTGTACCCGATTGTTATAAGTTATCTATAAAGGGAAAGCGATTTTTGATTTACGATTCCGCGACGAGAGATCGGATACTTATATTTGCGACAAAGGAAAATCTAAAGATCTTGCGGGCGTGTACTATATGGTTCGCTGATGGCACTTTCAAAACCGTGCCTGGAATTTTGTATCATTTGTACATGATCCACGGACTCGTCCATGGCAAAGTGTTGCCTCTCGACTACGTACTGGCTACCGATCGTACCAAAAAACGTACATTACGATTTTAAAGGAACTACAGAAATTAGAACCGGGTCTCTCGCCTTCGCGTATCGTCGTCGATTTCGAACTTACATTTATTCGGAGATCAAGGGATGCCTCTTCCATTTTAGCCAGTGCGTGTGGCGTAAAATTCATGAATATGGACAACAGGCGCTGTATAATAACGATGGCGAGTTCGCGTTGAATGTACGCATATTGATTGCGTTGGCATTCGTACCGGATGAGTTCGTGTAATTTGCGTTTGATGAGCTGGCGAGTTCCGAATTTTATTTGGAAAATATGACCGAATTGAAATCGATTCTCGATTATTTCGCGTCTACGTGGGTGGGTCTAATTTGTCGGAACAAACGTCGTCATGGGCCAACGTTTGAGCCTGAATTGTGGAATCATTACCAGTCAGTAATCGATGGCGATGCTCGAACCAATAATGCCGTCGAAGGATGGTATAATGGTTTTAATATGAAGGCTCAGCATGCCATTTCATTCATGCATGTCATTTCAGGCATGTCATTTGTCCATATGGGGATTTATTGATCTTTTAAAATCAGAGCAAGGCGTTGTTGAAATGGAGTACGAGCGGGGTAACGCTGGCACTGTAGCTGCGCCTCGTAAAAGGAAATATCGCGATCTCGATGCTCGGATGGAAGGCGTTGTGAGAAGTTTCGATGCATCAAATGTACTTGAATATCTTCGGGGGATTGCCCAAAATTTGTCTTTGTGAAGTCGACTGTGCTAGAAAATGTCCTGTTAAAGTGTAAATAATCGAGTTTGCACTTATACAATATCCGATTTATAGAGGGGCGTATATCTATAAGTATACATTGAATTTATGTATCGGGTATTGTACAAAATATTGTTGATTTTAATGAATATATACGCTAATCACCCTGACTGACGTTGTTATTTTACTTGTTCTAAGCATTTTTACTTGTTATAACTCCTATTTTTTTATTATTTATCTGTATTTTGTTGTTTATGTATATTTTAAATATTATAATTATGTCCGGGGGGAATTATGAGTGATGATGCGTCATATAAGAATACCTATGACCAATTAAATATTTTTGCACATAAATGATAACAATTGTGGAGCCGTGTTGTTTTCTTCCGGGGGGGCTTTTGTCGGGGGGATTTAGTCCTAGAACCGTTAATAAGATGAACAACAATTTGAAACGTAGTACTACAATCTGGCGATTCAATAAGACACGGACGAGAGAGACAGAGAGAGAGACAGCGAGGGGAGGTATCGCCGCTGTAGGCAAACGAGAGAGAGACATGACGTCCGGGCTCGAATTAAGGTTGTAATGTAAGGTAAGGCACTTGCGCTACAGTCCCACCAATCGTGAGTTTCAGAGAAAATTTCGAACACTTCCCGATGGGATAAAAATCTGAAAAAAAGCAAGTGTATGGGAGGTGCTGCAAAGATTGTTTTTGTGAAATAAAAATTCCAATTTGTCATTAACAAATTGAAGATAAAAATTATTATTCAACAAATTATCTCGCAACTTAACTATTTTCCTTGTTATTCCGTATAGTACTAATTCCATATTTCGGAATTAGTTTCCTTAATTAATTCCGAAAAACCCAAACCCCATGTAGCACACGGGAGTGGAATTCGAAAATCATAAATCACTCCCGTATGCTATATTTTCGAGATTTCGGAATTCATAGTCTATAGGAGTGAATGTAAAAAAAAAGATCTTCTTCTTCCGAATTGCACAGGAGCCCCTTCCTGTGCTGGCCTCAGATTTCTACCGCAATAGCCAATGGAAGAAAAAAAAAGATAATATCAAAAAGATTGGGGGTTTGCGCGCGAAGCGCGCGGTCATGGCTAGTATTCGGTCATGGCTAGTTGTCGTTCTTTGTTAAAAATACTTTTTTTTTAAGAGAATAAGTATCTTAAGTTCATGGCGTGCCATTTTCATTTTTTTTTTTAAAGTAATTTTTGGGTCTAAACAAAAGATAACCATATAATATAGCGAGTTTAGTAAAATTATAATGAATTGTAATGCTATCATATTTTATTACATAAACGTCGATTTGAAGGAGCTACTATAATAACGGTGTATTTTTCAATTAGCAGAAGAATGTTGTACACTCATTCATTTTGGTGAAGTTCGGCGGAACGGTTCGCTAATTCTTAAGTAAGCAGCGGACGGATGCGATGTGGGAAGATGTTAATGCGCACAACAGTCTCACCTTTTGCTCTTTGCTTTTTCAGCGCTATGGCCATAACGTAGTCTCAGTATACTTGTTGTCTCGACCAGTTGAGTGTGTTTCTTTTTTCCATCGACGGAGCAGAAAAACAGTAACATACTCAGGTCAGTGCATAGTAAATTGAGAAATGCATAAACGATATACTTTGAGATAAAAGAAAAAAAATGGTGTGTGCTAATGACCACACTGTAGAAGTGAATCTTCCGTGGAAAAGCGAGCAGCTACTAGGTCCGATATAAATCATCTTTTAGTTTTATATACACCCAGACAAAAGATTGATTAAAATCAAATAAATTCCGATCTTCAAATGACGTTTATTAAAATAAAATAAATGTTTACTTACCTTAACAAAATCCTTATTAAATTCAAATAACTGCTATTCTTTAGTGTTAGTAAAAAAAAATATTCAAAGATTTCTACGGTAAAATGAATGTTTATTTGCACCAAAGAAATCATATATTTGACGCCAAGACAAACGCGGCTATTATCCAGTAGTCCGAATTACACAGTCGCCAACGCGTCAGTCATCTCGCTCATTGTAGAAGACTATATTTATTTCTTGCGGGAAACCGCTCCATTGTAATAGGGAGGTACCTCATCGGTATGTTTTTATGCAACATTATTTATTTGAAGCTGTGTACTTCGATCGAATTGTGGTTGTGAAATGAGTCCTGGAAGAACCAACTTCGAGATTGGTTATGTTATGAGTATAATTAATGTGAGACGTGATTAGTGAAATCGTACGTCGATAACGTGGCTGTATGCTTATTTAATGATAAACCATTCTTCGTTGATGCTTCGTTGATAGTAGAAATGACTTATTCAACCAAACATTCATTTCTGCGTCATTCATATGTCATATTATTTCCATACGATCAAAAGTAACAGTTCTGTCACGAAATAAATAAATAAATAAATTATTTGACATAAACATTTGTTTATTAGATTCAAATAAACATGATTAAATAATAAGAATAATACTATCAAACAGATAAATATATTAGAAATTAATAAACGCTCTATTAGGTTATGCAACAAACAAAAAATTTTCTTCGTCTTTAATAAATAGTCTTTGATTTGGATAAACCTTTTTCTGGGTGTAAAATTAGATGTGGAGAAAAAATCATTGTAGTTTACTTGAGAAAATAGATGGACTATTTTTACAATGACTATATGCTCGTGTGATAATAGTGCTTATTGCGTTGAATCCTTAAATATCGTTTCTAAATTATTTATTCTTGTTGACAAGAAAAGCAAGTCATATAAAATCAAATTTTGGAAAATAATAATCCGAAAACTTAAATACTTACAATGCTTAAGTATTTAAGAAACTATATTTCAAGTTGTAAATTGAACAACGGTCGAGTTGTATGTAGCCTGGCGTGTCTTACTGATGAGTCGTATCTAGTGATATGTTAATCGATTTCCATGTGTTGTGATTCTAAGAATTAAATAATGAGGTTAAGATAACTGAAATACGAAATGAACATTTTTTACCGAAAGTTTTTAGGAAATCTTGTGAATACGGGATCGATTATTCTCCTAGATCTGGTTGGTGCTTCTTTCGGGTCGTTCGACATCGTTAACTGTAACTTTTCTCGTAAAAACTCGATCAATGGCTGTGATTCGTCCAAGGCAAAGTTAGCTTTGAAGTCACTGCTGTGAATCATGGATACTTTGTCCAAATTGTGATCCAGTAGCGCAGCACTTTCGACCGTGTATGTTAGTAACGATCGATGGATGCACTTTATAATGCTCTCGATGTTCTGATTGGATGAGATGTAAACAACTGCTATCAGTATAGCATTTCTATCCACCGTGATGTATTTGACAGCACATAATTCACCGATATCCGATGTATTGACGCTTAAGGGCTTGTCCTTCTCTAAAACTGACATCCATTTGGATTGTGTCAGTGTTTGGGATGTACTGTGTCATTGATATTATGAAAAACTTCAACTCCTCCAGCGATTAGGACGCTTGACCGTCGACGAAGCAAGAGGTGTGCGCGTTCTGCTTCGTAGATTATACTGGGTGAGTCTAATTAAGTGTGTGTATCGAGTTATGCGTGGTACCTGAAGGCGCCGCACAGCTCGCAGGTAATTTATCTCTTAGTAAGAAATGGTGAATAACAAGTCCAAATGGATAACATCGCTTCAGCCAACTCGAAAGAAATAGCCGGCAATATGAAAACCCGCGTAATAACGAACAGTTAACCGATTCCACAGACATCCTCGTCGTACTCAGGTGCTATCAGCCAGAGCCAACAACCAGCGAGAAAGCAAGCTATAGTGATCGATGCAATTCAAGGGGTCACCATCAGTGAGTACATGCTATGCATAGGAAGTGCTTTTGGTCCTGTAAACTTGATTTCCATCTCAAGAATATCGGGTAATTCCGTGTGCGCTTCCCTCTCGAGCACCGCGCTTGTTGATGAGCTAACGTCAACGATCGGGGAATGTTTACTACGGATTGAGCCTCTCGTCTCTCAATCGAAGAGAATAGTTCTGTTCGGTGTCTGTCACTCTCAGCCTCACCCCATGGTCGAGAAGAAATCCGGGAAACTCGGAATTAAAATCTTGTCCGCTCCAACGTTCATAAAGCAGGATCGCCGAATCCCGAGTATGCCCACGTCATCAGTCACCATCGAAAACTATACATATACATTGATCAGTTAGATGTTAATGAACTCTCCGATACCATAATTATTAATTACGAAGGCAAGGACTTTTTCATCTTCAGCTCATTGGACAACCCTGTATGCTTTAAATGCAAAAAGCCAGGGCATATTGCTACAAATTGTCCGAGCAATGACAGCGACACTCAAAATACAGTAGAAACAATGGATATCTCTGATCAACACGGCGAAACACGCCTCGCGATGGCGTCGGTGCATAGACGTCGGTGCGCAGCTTTATCGACTTCTCCTCTAGTCTCGACTCGAGAACTAATATCTCCCATGTCTGGAATATCTGCAAGATTCTTAAAAATGCATGGATCAATACGCCACCCCACACAAACAGAGTCAATAATGCAAATCTCAAGTTGATTATTGTATCCATTAATAAAATCGCTCCACGTGGCTCTTCAACTAACCCAGACTCATTTTGCATCCCCAAAACGATTCTTCACTAAATCAGATATTTGAGAGCTAAAGAACTTCGATCGATGGCCCGTTGGCAATGGCAATAGCAAGAGGAATATATAATGTAAATAATCTTTCAAATGTATCAGCATCCGTATCATGTAAAACATTTTCAATCATTTCATTTACTACTACTACTCGTCAGCCGTTCGAATTTACAGAATTTAACACTGCTCTCAACTCCAGGAACAACAATTTCTCTCCAAGCACGGATGGTATTAACTACTATCTCATTAAAAGTCTCCCTATCAAACTTAAGTTTATACTGTTAGACATTTTTAACGGAATTTAACTGTTAGACATCTTTAACGAAATCAGCTGATAAGTTAGCGGATTTCGTTAAAAATGTCTAACAGTATAAACTCTCCCTTGGAACGGAATCATGCATATATTCACTTTGTTCCTACACCAAATAGTTCGGGTGTTAGGCACATTGCACTCACATCCTGCGTTGAAACATCCTGCTGTTTGAAACCATCCTTAAAAATTGTATGCAATGGTGGGTCGAATACGAACAGCTGTTACCGAAGTGCCAAAGTGGTTTCCGACCAGGGTCATCGTGCATAGAAAATTTGTGCAACCTGGTCCTCCACGTGGAAGACAACTTTAGAGATAAAGAGTAGTGTTGTCGCTGCTTTTCTCGACGTTCAGGGCACGTTCGATAACGTAAATAGCGAAATCTTAACAGAAAAATTAGCGCAAATAAACTGCCCGTCAAATATCCTAAAGTACGTACGATTTCTTACATATGAAAGATACATGCGCTGCGAATTTTTATATGAGAATATTAGAACTGTTTGTAAAGGAGTCCCACAAGGAGGGGTCCTTTCCCCTCTCTTCTACACCCTGTATACTAGCCATATTACTAATGGTATCGATGGGAGAGTTGCGATCTGTATGTTTGCCGACGATATTGCATTGTACACGCACGGAACCGAGTCTTAACAGAATCTAGATTTATTGGAAACAGCCATATCAAATATCTGAAACAACCTTGCCCAGATCGGACTAACGCTATCACTCGAAAAAACTGTTATCCTACGATTTAGTAAGAAAGGCTCTAACCCTGCCGAAACAAAAATCACAGTTGGAACAAACACTATCACCTCGGATTCAACTGCCAAATTTCTAAGGAATCAACTTCGACCAAAAACTAAGTTTCAAGTATCACATCAGTAAAATACAAGAGAGGTGCCTTAAGTTCATTATTATCGTCGAGTTTTTGCATCGCACCAGGTGGGGCTCCGACCCGGAAACGCTTATCATTCCGGAAGGTTGCTTATCATTTTAGTCCATTAAGACACCACTTAGGATGGTTTTCCGAGGATCCCCTTTCGGGAGGTGTTCTTTTAGATGAAAGTGTAAATTATTGACCTGTGGGACACGGATTTTTATTGTTTTTTCAATTTCTTGTTTTTTAATCCATAAAAACAAAAAAAATGCACGTCCCACCAGCTAGAATTTTTACTTTTTGTGTAAGAAAACACCAGGAAAAACCCGCTCGCTGGCAGTTAAGTGTAAGTGGTGTCTGTGGATTGTTACACAAAAGACGATAAAGACACCACTTAGAATTTTTTGCCCATGGCCCTCTTCCGCGAGGCGTTTTGTACGATAATAATCCACACTTTTATCAGGTGGGAAGCAAAATCAAAAAAAGAAAGTAAAAAATGAAACACCCTAATAACTTATGCTATAACGTCGGAGCAATGGTCCTTATAAAAGTACTTAGTACAGTGTTTCTTTGGTTGATTTGGGTACTAACCCTTTATATTGCTTCCAAATTATCGGATTTAGCTGCGGGAAAAATAATATGAAAAAAGCCCACTACAGTTGGAAATTCAAAAGAACTTATACACTAGACTTATGAATAGACGTAATTACTAGGGTTTTATATACATATTTACAGAAGAGAAGCATGTAACTCTTTCAATATCTCGTCTTGCTCCTGCTCTTTACTCGCGCCTGCGTCGATTCTGAAGAATAGCGTCTAAATATTGTGCTTTACGCTTCTGCAGAGTTCTGATGGTTGGAGTCATTAGAGAGCCACCAATATTTTCTGAAATTCAATCGGTGGAAGTCCACTAGATCTCTATTTGGTAATTGCGTTGAGTCAACGAAATTTCTTAAGTGATTGATAAAATCTTCCGACGTTAACGATATTCGTTTATCCGCCTTATTTCTACGCCAGTGATATAGAATCGGGACGTTATCTTCATTTTGGATCAGGCCCCTCGCGTCACAGTGTAGGAAAGCCTGTGGCGGTAAATATCCATTTTCTTTTTGCCTGTTAATGTTCCCATCAAGCTGGTAAAGTAAGCGGGTGACATTGTTTTCTATATTTATTATATTACTATAGTAATCTCTTATTAGTCTTATCCAAAAGCTATCAATGCGCGGGATATTCGCAGCCGCATAGAGCAGTTCATTTGACGTTTGCCTATAATAGTTAGAGTGTTCTGAGCGGTACATTGAGAGACATGCTCCCAGACATTTTCTCACCAGTACGTGGAGTTTTTCGGCCATCGTGTGGTTAGTGTTCCACCAAATCGGTGCTGCGTAAGTAACTATAGGTCTAATTAACATTAGGTACATTATAACTTTTGCTTTTTTGAAGAGGTGCTCATTATGAAAAAGCTTGCTATTGGCTCTGAAAGGTGCGGTTGCTTTTTCTATCTGCTTTGCCACGTGGATATTACCCCGTAACAGGTGGTCAAGATGGACTCCTAAATATTTGAACGATTTTCCACTGTCTGTCCCCTTCGAACGGCTTGCGACGAGCTTGCTGCGCTGCAAATGTCTCAATGACATCATCGAAGTTCGCTTGATTTGTCAACGCTGCTTCAATATTCAAAATCGCCAAATTGTTTAAATGGTCCTCCGTCATACGCGATCGCAATAGTATATTATGCCACAAGGGAGGAAAGTGCGTCTTTCCTCCTTTCACGCTACACTGTTCGCGAGAGAACCCTCGAAAAACGGTTGTCACTCATCGATCGAGATCGCGACAACTCGCTCACTTGCACTCACTCTAGTTCCCACGACCCAGCGCATCGGCAACTGGCGCCTCGCAGAGTAGCCTTGCAATTACGCCTTTTCGACAATGCGATTGCACAAAAAAACTTAAGATTGTACGCACAAGGGTTAGTACGGGTGGTATATTCCTATTTCAAGGTACCTAGACATTTGTCGAGCTATATTTTTGAAATATAATATTGCTAGTAAATCATCATTGCACACTACTGTTGGCTCTTTCAAGAAAATATTGGCGCGTAGTAAACCTATTTTTTGAATTCCTTCCCTAACTTTAAGCAGCTGCTATTTTTCCGAGGAAATGGGTGATATGGCCACTCATATTCCGACTTGTTTTTCGGGGATATGGAAATGTCAGTAGTGGTCATGACACTCAGATATTGCGGGTGAAATGGCCACGTCAGTCGTGGTAGGCCGCTGCCAATAGTTTTACCATTTTCATTTTAGTTTGGCATCTGAAACATTTGATGGAGGCAATTACTGCCTTTTTGTAGTTTATTTAGACAACATAAAATATAGTAGACCATATTTTGTGCGATCCCGATACTGCTCTAGGCCGAATTGACTACCATTGTTACTGTGGCTGTGTCACCTGTAGTGTCCGGGTGAGACGGCCGATCGCAAAAATGTATAGAGCTATAATTAAATCACGCATTGAAATTATCCAAAGTTCTGAGTCAATTACTTTAGCTTGACGATTCTAGAGTTGGTTACAACAAGAAATGGTAAAATAAAAAATATTAAACATTCAATTTTCGTTGTTTAAAAAACCCTGGGTATATCACCTCGACTTACCCTATCAAATCTGTCCAGTTTACTAAACATTGTTTAGTGTTAGTAAATTCGCGTACTAAATTTTAACTCGATAACGCAAAATTCTTCGAATTATAGTTTTATCTGTGATATTCCAAAACTATTGAAAACCTTATCATATCTGATTGCTATTACAAATATTAATTATTTTCAATCAAAAAATGTTAATCAGTAACATATATTTGAATATTATACGTTTCATATAGTACATTTCACGTTGTCATATAAACTACGTACAATTTTTTAATGACTGTATGCATACGATTTCGTAGCACATAGCGCGACGTATGAATACAATTTAAGGGCGTTTAGTGCAACATGCAAACAATTCGCACTGAGCGCGCACCGCGACGTGCGAACCTCGCCGTGCGAACAACTGGTGCATCGCGAGACGTGCGTACAAATCTGTGAGTGCCTTAAAAATGTTCCGAAGATACTTTTCTTGGGGGTTCGGGGGGCAAAGCCCCCAACTAGCGCGGTGTGGACAGTTGTACGATCGATGGCTATGGCTACGGCTGCTTTACCAGTCGAAGCGCATGTAACGAATGAATTACAAGAGCAATGGTTTCCATAAATTAATTGTAAATGTCCATCAGCAAGCGTATAACAAATATTTTGCCGCAACCTACTCGGCCAGTCGAGATCGCCGAGTCCGCTGGGCTTGTCTAAGCTCTCGAGCTCTCCTTTCCATGGACACGGACACTGGTGCCCGCTTCTCGCTGTGCTTACACGTGCTTTATATTTTCGGCGCTCTCTTCCACCTCTACCTGCTCCTCGGTAGGCAGTTAGCATCGATTGAACGACGAGAACGCTTTACCTGTTAACCTTACAATTATCAAATAAACCATTAAAAGTTATAAAAGTTATATTTTCTGAACCGACAGCGTTAGGTGCGCGGTCGGTGTCTCGCTTTGGCGGTCTCCCGAGTCAAGCAGCTTTGCTTGCGTCCAGTAGATGCATGGATGACCGCTTAGCCCCACACCGGCTTGCACATCTAATGTTAACCGGCAGGCCAGTTTTGCCAGAAAAATATAGGGCCGTCTGTACCAACACGGGTTTTCCACAGTTTCCCCGTGTCGTCGGCAAATGCGGTACAGTGGAGCTAAGTCGGCTGCCGACGCACTGGAAGTTAGGTTAGCTTAGTATAGTGCGGGTAGGGAGTGATAGGGGGAAAAACGGACGGGTTACGTAAAAACCCGAGGAGGGTATAGATGGAACATACAAAAATTAAAAAAAAAATTTAAGTTATATGCTCATTTCTACCTGCACCATATCTTCCGACCTGGCAACCTCATCGTTATTTAGCACACAATCCCATAACAGATGGTACACTAATCTGGGGGTGTCATATGGTTTCCCTATCATAACTATTATTTTTTCGATTATAGATTACGAGGATGGGTTATCATCGCAAAAGCTTAATGCCATTTATCATCTACTATATCCTGTGTACATCATCAGGGGATAGCGGTACTGGAGAAGACAGGAGTTTGGTCAGGAGAAAACGATACGTTGTTTTTCCCGAAGGCTCAAGTTTTTCTGTAAGTTATTAATGTATTTATGGCTTGTCGGAACAACTTGCAAAGGTCATGAAATACACTATTACCAAATGCAATTACTGATTTTCATTCGTTACGATTCCAGAGATGGGCAAACAGAATGCCAAAATTAAAATGGTATTGGAATAAAAAATACAAAATCAACGGTTATAATAAATTTATGAAAAAAAATACTTTAAAAAGAATGATCCATTGGGTATTGAGTGTTACACCGATCCCCTAAGGGTTACGGGCTCCTTCACTTCTCTCTCTTTCCTCCTTCCTTATCCGCGGTCGCCGGTTCGATTCTT
>JAPYZC010002168.1:0-15645 GCA_030522665.1 Ichneumoninae sp. A BG-2022a
GAATTTGTTAATAACATTTTGCAATTATTATTATGCAAAGTTAAT
Organism: Ichneumoninae sp. A BG-2022a; assembly: GCA_030522665.1. NCBI lineage: Eukaryota > Metazoa > Arthropoda > Insecta > Hymenoptera > Ichneumonidae > Ichneumoninae sp. A BG-2022a. The sequence continues at coordinate 46 of JAPYZC010002168.1, forward strand.
CTTCTCAGTACCTTTAGTATACATGATTTTTTTCAGATTTTTACACCATCAAGAGGTACTTGCAATTGTCTCTTTTTGTTGTCGAACTTGTGCGAAGTCAGCGCGCAGCGAGACTCCCTCCTTAAAATCTGATACAATAACAGCCTATAGTGTGGGACACAAAAGAAGAGCCCTTCTAAACACATTGCACGAAACACCAAAAATCAAATTATCAATGATTCTCACCTCTGCGCTGAACTACAATCACGATGTACTTTTAGCTTCCAAGTATGCCAAAGAAGCCGTGAAGAAGCAGCGCGACATATTCGCATCTTGGGGCGTTATGGCTGACTGGAAGAAGTCTGGCTGTTACTTGACCAATCAAACTTCGTACATTACCAATCAGCTGAGGAGATTCAACGACTTGTACGAGAAGAAACTTGTATTCAGGGATTTCAAGCCGGTCTACTGGTCGCCCTCGTCCAGGTACGATCGCGCACGGCCACGCGGACTATGGCGAACGCCGCGTTCGGTAGCAAATCGTCTTCGCTGCTCACTTCGAGAAAAGTAGACAAGACGATTTATTACCGACCGCGCCGGGCGTATCCTCCCGGTGGCGAACGGGTTGGGTTTTCGCATTACCTTAAATTAAGTAATGCAGGACAGCTCTGGCGGAATCGGAATTGGAGTACAACGCGAAGCACACGAGTAAATGTGCCATCGTCCGTTTGCGAGTGAGAGATCTGCCCCCGGCTTTGAAGAGATTCGACGACAGAAAAGTGTACGGACTCACGTGGACGACAACGCCGTGGACTCTGGTCGCCAATCAGGCTCTGGCATATTCCAATGACGCGGTTTACTCCATCGTCGAAGACGAGCGAGGAAATGTCAACATCGTGGCCAAAGATCTGCTCGAGAGTGTTGCCGGAAAAATTGGTCACTTGGAGCACGTATTGGATATAAAAGGTACGCACCGATCGCTCGATATTCGAATGAGTTCAATACACATTTTTTAATGTCGAATATCCAACAGGTAGCGAACTTGCCGGTGCGCGATACCGTCAGCCCATCACGGGTGTAAGCTTGCCGTTTGTACCGGCGAGTCACGTAAAAACTACCATAGGCACGGGCTTGGTTCACACAGCCCCGGCTCACGGATCCGAAGACTTTCTCGTTGGATTGGAAAACAAAATACCCGTTGTACGTTGGTCAAACTTGTCCGCGATGCGAATTATTTCACTCCTCGATCAACGGTTTCTATCGATGCTCGATAAATTAAAATTTTATTGGTAATGTTTTGTTAACGTTTCTTCAGCTGAGTCTGGTGAACAAGGAAGGTCGCTACACACCCGAGGCCGGTGAAAATTTCGCGGGTCTCGAGGTACTGACCGAAGGCACCGAGGCGGTTATAAAATTCATGGGAGACGATATATTGCAAACGGAGCTTATGCAGCACAGTTATCCGTACGACTGGAGAACGAAGAAACCGGTTATCACACTGGCGAGTGATCAGTGGTTCATCGATACGGATTCCTTGAAGGAAAAAGCTATAGTGAGTCGAGAAAATTGTTCATTCGATGTGTAACATTGTAGATTCGATAAACTTCTCTAATGCTCATTTTCGTACTTGCAGGAAAGTTTGAAGACTGTACAGATTCACCCGATAACCCAGCAATCGTCCTCGGCCAATGCTCTGTACAACCAAATTAAACAGCGACCGTATTGGTGCATCTCGAGACAACGGGCGTGGGGAACACCCATTCCAGTTTTGTATCGCAAAGATACTGGCGATATAGTAACGAGCCGGTAAAACAACTATTTCAATATTTATATCCGGAACCAAGCGAGTGCGCTTTACATTATCAGCCGACTAATTTGTTCGACATGATTCAGGACATTCGTGGAGAGATTGTGCACTCTGATCGAGGAGGAGGGATCAGATTGTTGGTGGACAATGTCGGTTGAAGAATTGGTCGGAAAGAAGATTCTCGAAGAGATGGGAGTTGAAGCGTCGCAACTTGAAAAGGGACAAGTGAGTCAGTACAGCAGAGAAAATTTGCTATTTGAATGAAGAGCAGGAACATTTTTTTTATTGGAATTTTTTATTTATTTTTTCTAGGACATAATGGACATATGGCTGGACAGCGGTTTATCCTGGTCCGCCGTTCTTCCAGAAGGAAAAGCCGATCTCTACATGGAGGGCATGGATCAATTTAACGGATGGTTTCAATCGTCGTTACTGACTTCGATAGCCCTTCAAAACATTCCCCCTTTCAAGTACGCAATATTTAAGGTATCCTTAACGCACCGACATTTCGAGTTTCTCGACAGCTCGAAAAAATGCAACTGTAGCACGTTTTAACGATTATCGCGGAGATCCGTAGCGAATTATTTTTCCTCGACCGCAGATCTTTGTTCGTTCATGGATTCGCAGTCGACGAGAAGCACGATAAGATGTCGAAGTCTGTCGGTAACGTCGTGAATCCCGAGGACATAACGAAAGGTGGAAACGATCAGAAGAAAAAACCCACTTACGGCGTTGATACGCTCAGGTAAATTGATCTTTGCGTTACGAGAATCCAAGATAGAATTAAAAAATGCATTTTCGTCGGGCCTAACAGATGGTGGGTGGCGAGCCACGGTTGTCAGCACAGTCAAATTCCCGTCGGTGACACTTTGATACGAGGAAGCGCCGAGGAGGTACAGAAACTCCGACTCGTCTTGCGATTTCTTCTAGGAGCTCTTTATCGCTACGACACTTACAACAATGTGCAAGGACAGTATCTGCATCTGGATAAATTTATGCTGCATCGTCTTCTGCATTATAACAATAAGGTGGAAAAGCTCGATTCGAATACTCGTATTATCAATTATCAGGAATTAAATATGTGCCGTGATCGTAATTTTTTGTAAGCATTGATTGTCGAAAAAATGACCATTAATTGAGGACCTTTTTTTATTCTAGAAAATGTTTGTTGTGCCATCACGGTTATTTTTCAGAAAAACATCTATCTCGTTGGTCTTTGACAGTATTTTTTTATCACAAATTCAATCAACTTTTTACCAGTCTAGGTTGATTTCAAACGAATTTCTCCGTCGTTGATTTCATAATCATACGTATTTTTATTTTTTATCAATTAATTCACCAATGAAACAATATTACGAATTGAATAGAAAACTATTTTTTTCTGATTAACGAGATTTGTACTTTGTTAATTTTGATGCTGAGACCGTGAAGGTTTTTAGCCTTAGTGTCGCTGTTATCACAGTGCGGTCATTTCCGGAACAGGTAATTGACGGTCGCATCACAGCCCGTTGAAAAATAAAAAAAAATGATTAGTCACAAAATCGCCGTCCATCTCTACCTTGAATTCTTGAAAATTAGGATAAATAAACCAACAACTTTCTAAAAAATATATAAGATTTTATTAAAAAGCGTGTAATTTCAGATACAAGGATATTTCGACGGATACCAATATCATCACGTGTGTAAAGCAGTATTGAACTTCGTTACCAACGATGTGTCAGCGATCTATTGTCATCTCGTCAAAGATAGATTGTACTGTGACGGAGCTCTGTCCCCCTATCGAATCGGTGCGGTGGATGTTATCGGGGAAATACTGGCCGTTATTGTCAGATCTCTCGCTCCAATTGTTCCCCATCTGGCGGAAGAGGTTTGGCTCTACCATCCCGATAATCTCGGTGAGCATGTTGGAACGATGTTAATTTTTTAATGTATTTCATCGTCGTCGCGTCCGTTGTTCGATGCTAAATTCGTTAACGCGTTTTCAGCCTCCGTGCCGCTACACCACTCCGCTCACGTTTTACCACAAAATTGGCATGACCCACATGTCGAAGCTGTAATTAACGCTGGATTGATTGTCAGAAACGAATTGCACAAACTAACGAAATCCAATACGTGGTCCCTCAACGCCACCGTCACTGCGGATAGCGAAAAATATGCTATTTTGTCGGTACGTATTCTTATCATTTTTTTTTTTTGGGAAAGATTAATCTTAGTGAACAAATTCGATTAGTACACTTGGTGTTTACAAGATTTAACGAGTTCATTACATTTTTCTTATAGATTCTTCAGCCCGAAGAGACGTCCTCGAACTCTGAACTGTGCGAAATACTTCAAGTGTCCACGTTAACGTTGATCAATGACCCATCGTCCACGTCCACGAAAATCGATCTGGAGCCAATGGAGAGGCCGCTGTGCAAGCGCTGCAGAAGATATCCCGAATCCGAGACGGGAACACCCTGTCATCGCTGCACACAATGCCTTAACGCACTTTCTTCTTAATGAATGTAAGAAAAGTTTTTTTTTTTTCTTTTTTACTTTACGTTCCAATATCAGTGATATAGACTTTTTTTAAATCGAGTTTGTTAATAAAACTATACGTTGTAAAAAAAAAAATGTTTTCGAGTGTCGCACTCATTTTTTTCGGAGTATTCTCAAGGACGGTGGAGGATCGACCCTTATTAATATTTGCCTCTTCACTTGGCCGGATTCCGGTGGATTATACAGTATATATATATACTGCGTGCATAAGACTATGTCACAAGTTTCACGAGGGCAAGTTTTGGATTTTCCGAGTTCGAAGAAGTTCGGAAGCCCGGAGGCTGCTGACTTTATGGGGGAAAAGGTCACGCGCGTGGAAGGTGCATTCCTGTGGTGAAAATCCGTACGTGCCTGAGGGCTAGTGACGTCGGATTTGGTGACATGAATATATCAATTAACAGAGCTCAAGTCACCCCTGCGGTCTGATGATACCGGAAGCCGCAGGGGTTGTCGTCCCTCGCTCCACCCGTCGACTTCCGATGCCTGACCTCGATCGAAGGAATGCAAGTAGCAATAAATTCGACGACAAAATTGCGTATCGATGATCATTTAATTATCGTTATTAATATTCATTACATCTTCTACATTACGTACAGTAGATATTTATTTGGTTTTCATTTCTTTTTCTTTTCATTTTCTTCTTCTTTTAAATTGTAAACATATGTATAATTAATACATATTACTATGCAATATAGTTATACAACTTCAGTCAGGCTTAGTGACCGTTAATGACATTAAGCCGTATTATTGTCTGACACATCTTATTATATTAAATCAGCCGTAAGAATCTTTGGATATTTTCCAGCCCTCCGAGGAATCTTTTTTATTTTATCTTTTTCTTAATAATGGATTAAAGCATTCTGCAGTACAACAAAATCCGCTCTCTCTATCTCACAACAAAATTTACAATTTTATTACTTTTTCTCAATGTTATTTTTTTTACCTTCGTCACTCGTGTAAGGAAGCCTCGTCAAAATTACGTTTTATTTGATATAGATAATTAATTTAGTCACAGGTTTAGTTAGGTGGCATAGGAAAGGTCGAAGACAAACTCTACTTTGCATGTAGATAACTACGATATAGTTAATGTATATAATACTTGATACACCTTTCTCCGTTATCGCTCAAAGTATTGTCAGGGCAGAAATTACTTTCTGCTTTGTTTTCGTTAATGCCTTATACATTACAATAATGCTTTTTCTTCCGTCAGATTGCGGTATTCAAAAGACCCCCCCACAATAATGAAAATACGTATGAAAATAACTAGAGCACATTCTTCAAGAGTTATATTATACTATTTGCACGCACGTTCGATAGTGTCAAACGATTGTTTTAGGCAAAACGGAAGCTTCTAGCGTCGGGCGAAAAAATGTTGTACAGTTAGAGGGTTTCTTCTTCTTTTTTTTAACACTAAAGTAGCAATAGTTGAAAAATCCGCATCCTCAGTATATATATTTAATCTGAGGGCGTTATTTGTAGGCGAGAATGCTTGTTGTATCAAATACGCTGCTCGACAAATATAACTATGTTTTTCGATCGAACCGAAAAAGCCCCGAAGGTGGAATCGAACTTGTTGTTTTTTTTTAATTTATTATTATTAGTATAGAGATATGTTGCCTCACCCCGACGAGCACAGGACTAAAAGGCCGGGCGGTACACGAATTCGTGATCCTGTAGATGTGAATATTTTGCAATAGCCGTGTATAAGTTTTTCTTTGAATATTCGGGAATAGAACAGCAATTCCGCGACTCACAGAAATATCGAATAAGTATATCGTCGGGCCGGGCCACTCCGAACAATCGTCCTCGTTGACTATCAAACGTGCGCTATTATTGTCCTTCCGTTTATATTATTAAAATTTTTTTCTTCTTTTTTTTATTTTATTTTTATTCTTGTAATTTTATTGTCTTATGCACAATTAGAGATATGATATTATTCGACGTTGGAACAAATCCATTCGTCAGAATGACTAATATCCTGGTGCCCACATCATATTGACATACGTAACATATTATATATATATATATTTTTTTTATCGTCTAAGTATTACTATACCGAGATATAATCATAGTTATTGTCTGAAATTTCTTGTATTGATATGACTTAGTACGATAAGCCTTAGCTCCATGATTATGCCTTGTCGACAGAATTATTATCATTGCACAGTTAGGCATATTATTAGGTCTTTTTCCCTCGTTGCGAAGAGAGATCCCCTCCCCCGTAGAATATAATACGGCGATGGTTGAGATATGCATCCGAAAATTATTCGCTCGTAATTCGATCTTTATACGTTTACACGCTTATCCGTATTGCATTCTTTCATGCTGTCCGATTCAAACGTTTTTATTTCCGTTTACTATGTCACTCTTATTTTTCGTCATTTCGTCATTACCATCGCTTAGAAACTTGCACGGGTTTTGCGCCATAAAAAACAGGCGACGTCAATTCGGTTTTCTGATATTTGTCAATGACGAATGTAAACAACTAGAAATGCACGCTGATAATGCACGAGACCAGAGAAATATGCGCAGGGCGATTTGTAAATATATACTTTTAAGTCCGTTCCTTGATTTTTTTTTAGTATTGTCTTATTGTCACGGATTATTTTTGGTTGTTGTTACCATTTTTTTTGTTTTATCAATCGAATAATACTGATTGTAGATAAGGCGTTATTCAAGTAGCTGAGAGAGTGTGTGTTGTGTGGTATAAGTGGTAAATCTTACTCTTATCACAATACCTGCGAAAATTCTTGTTTCTCGTTGTTCGAGACTTTTTCTTCGCGAGGATTTCTCATGTCGAGAGTCAAGGTATTATGCAGATTTTTTTTTGTATACGTTAAAGTGCCGCGGGACGCTGTATAGCCCGAGATAAGCAAGATGTAAAACGGGATCGAGCAACCTGTTGGGGGTGATAGCCATTTGATTAATGCCTTCGGAAGCTTGTGTACGATTATCAACGTTGAATAAAAACACCTCACGGTTCCCGGTGATGTTCAACATGGTAAACTGCCCAATTTGATTATACCATAGGTCGGCGGTACCGCGAAGATATTATATATGAGGTATTCCATACGGTTTCGAACGGTCAAAAACCCGACCGTCTCCAAAAAAAAGTTGTAATTTCACCACAATTCATGATTATTTACAAGGGGTTTTTGTAATTTTTTTCTGAATTTTTGGATCGTAAACTTTTTGAGGTATTTAAAAATGGAACTTTTTTAAAAACCCCGATATCTTAAAAACTATTAGCCGTACAAAAAAAAACGCGTAAGACATAAAAGTTGCAGTTGTAAGTGAACTTTTGAAAACAAATTTTTGTAGATTTTTTGAATGCAATAATCGTCCATTTCTATGAAAAATAGACTAAAATATTTTTTTTAGCCAATATGTCATCTTTAATTTTTCTTAAAAAATTCCAGAATATATTCTCAAGTGTGTAGAGTGATCTCATATTTTTGTTTGGATGGGCGAGACGCCCGTTTGATAGCTATGCTCTGTTTAAGATCGATTTTTCATAAAAAAGAGATACATTTATTACGATCCATTGGATTTTACGAAAATGATGACACTATCCATAGTAATGGAAGTTAAAAAATCAAATAAAAAAGGAAAAAGGTCCATTTTTAAATATCTCAAAAAAATACGATCTAAAAATTCAGAAAAAAATTGCAAAAACACCTTGTAAATAATCATGAATTGTGGTGAAATTACAACTTTTTTGGAGAGGGTCGAGTTTTTGACCGTTCGAAACCGTATGGAATACCTCATATATATAGTATATACGATTAGCATTTCCACCGTGCGTGACTAATTTACTGACTGTCCGGAATAAGCAGTAGTTAATTCCTTTGTATCGTTAATCGCATATACCTGTATATAAACCATACCCGCTTTCAATAGTATATATATGATATATATATAAATATATATTATATATATGTGTGTGTGTGTGTTATCAAACTTAAAAGCCGTTTAACAATACGCTTTGATAAAGGACATACTTGTGTGTACGTTAATGCTGCAAACATTGTTCCGGGAGTCGGGTGTGGATGTTTAGCAAACTCGTTACCGAACCGAGAGTGAAGTACGATTGGAATACAGGAAATATAGGGGCGCTCAGTTAATCGAATGACGCACTGAATAGAAAGCCTCTATTCATTTTAACATGAATGCGTATTCGGTTCGAGTCAAAAGAAAGGGGGAGAGAGTCGCGATTGTGAGCCCGCTGGGATTATCTCGGCCAATTATCTTCGGCTCCCCGGTATATACGCTTAAAGGTTGCTCGCCGGGGCTCGCGCGACCGATGGATCGCTTAAATTTTTTAATTATTTTACTTTTCTTTAAATTTTCACAGAGGCGAACTTAACGATGACCCATAAAATTTTACGGCTCTCCTTTGGTATTACTCGTCATCGCCGAATCACACTCTACCCTTACGCTCGTACAGTACCTTCATTTTTTTTTCTCCTTTTTTTCAATACTGCGTTTAATGTACTATAGTAATATTAGGCGTAGAGTATACGGATTAAACGCGGGTTTAAGAGCGCCAAAACATTAAGATATGTTCAATACAGTATCGTGTCTCCCTTTTTTTTCTTCTTTTTTTTTGTTTGCATCTTAGCATTTTACCCTCCTCGCGCTCGCTCGAGCATTATCTCATTAAATTGGAAGTCTATAATTCTTTTGTTGCCTGTTGGACTAACCCCGTATTAAGCTATTACAGCAATGAAGATGCGAATATACCTTTTTCAGTCGTTGACATTACGGATTGTAGAATGTTCACGTTCGGCAGTTCAATGACAACGATCTCTCGACATTCACGTTTGTTCTGGCTACCGACGTCTCATTTACGCAACATCGAGTCCCGATCGTATTTGTCACCGTTCTACGGACGGAAAGACAATGGTGGTTGTGATTGACAAAGCCGAGTTAGTACGAGGCTCCGAGAAGTTTGAAATTGACTTCTCGACGGCATTTCAATACCGGCATTGTTGCGACACAACGAACACTGATATTTTCATTTAATTAATTAACGACCATAAAAACTCACCAACAATCCGCCGCCGAAATTGGCTATACTGGGCACGTACTGCGATTGGCCGTAACCGTAATTGACACTTTTTGGTTCTTGATATTGTTGTACAGAGTTCAAAAATCTCCGTGTATCCTGCGAACCGCGCCGGTCGCCGTTCGCCATCTCCTTTAAAACCGCCGCCCGGGCGGCCAGCTCTTCGGCATCTCTTTGTTGCTGGAACGAAAGATTATTTACAAAAAAATCGAATACTCTTTTCGCGACGAAGTATTCAATTTTGAAGGAGGTTGGAATGCTTCAGACTAGTCACTTGAGTGCTACATTTTTTAAATCGTTCATACAAACTTTTACGCATCTATTGATTATAATGGATGGTTGTATGCATTACAGCGAATGTCCTTAATCATGGTGACCGTTTTTTCCCCTGAAAAAAATTCCCTGACTTTCCTGACTTTTCCCTGATCAGACTTCTAACGACGTCTATTTAAAAAAATGAATGATGCAAATGGAAATGCGTAATTATTCTAAGTTTAATTCTGTTTTTTTTTTTTTAATGTTCGGAATTTTTATTCAAGGCTTCCTTTTATGTACTTTTTTTTAATTTATAGAAAGGGTGGCGACAATTTACTTTTTCCCGGACCAATTTTGACATTGCCTGACTTTTCCCTGATTCCCTGACCAAGTTTTTGTTTCCCTGACGTTTCCCGGTTTTCCCGGTTTTGATTTCCCTGACCGCGGCAACCACGTTAATCTAGAAAAACATTAATTGCAGTAGATTTGTAAAAATATTAACGGGCATTTTTCAAAGAAGAGAATGAGCCGTAATTAATCCGCATGTTAATAACTTTTTGGAATTATTAATACGTAAAATCAATGTTCGTAGCACCTTTCGAATGGTTGATTTTGTAAAGATTTTGGTTCCATTCGGAAGTATTCCAAAAATGCAAAGAGACTCCCTCCTTCATATTTTTGCAAACCCATTGCAATTAATGTTTTTATACGTTAAGGACATCTGCTGTAATATAACTATCCACTGCTATATATAACGGCTTTAAAAATGTAGCACTCATTTGACTAATGGGAAGCGCTGAAACCTCCTTAAGGACGCTAATGTTCCCAGCACCTCCCACGCGTTTGCCTTTTTTCTTCAGCTTTTTATGCGATCAAAAGGGCCACAAAATTCTCATCGCAACTCACTTCCCGCTTGGAATGTATAAGTGATAAATCCCCGAGTCAATCTTGAAGAGAAAGAAACCCGATGGATCGGTGGAGTGGGAGTTTAAATATCGTCAGTGGTAGTTTGCCCCAGGACTTTTCGATTCCACCCACGCTTTCGAAGAAAGGAATGGAACGGCGAAGTTGCGAGCGAAGAATAGGGCGGAAAGGACTTTTCCCGACAAACCTGCAGTTCACGGGCCCGTTCCGTCCGTACGAGCTCTTTGAGATGCTGAAAACTTCCGGCCTGAGGGACCTGCGACATCGAGGAGGATCCGCCGCCACCTCCGACTCGGAAGTTTGTTGGTCGACGTCGAGTGTCGGGCATTTGCCGATTAACCGTACCGTAAAGTCGAGAAACCTCCTCAAAGGCTTTCATACGATTCGGCATGCCGTTTCTCAGTCTGCTTCCAGCCGGGGCTTTGTGGACGACTTTTCCGTAAATAATAGCGCCACCGGCCCCGCGGCTCCTCGGCTGACCTCCGCTGTTCTCTGTGTTTTCAACAAACGAACGTTTACACGATTATTCTCAACGTCGCTCTCACCAAATTGCATCTGCATAAATTTTCAATGACATATTTCGCTCGCGAGCATCGATAGGGGAAGCACGTACGCTCTCTGTGTTTCCAAACGTATACGATAACGCTCTACGTGCAAAACAGCCCCGAGGCCATAGTCGATAAATGTGGTATTTTCTCGATGAACTGTTACCATCGAAATTAAATTGTCGACGTCGACGCAATTACCGTCCCGGTGCAAAAAATTAAAAATAAATTGCCCGCATGCAAGCTGACAAACGTCCCGAGTAATTATGACAAGCCAGACCGCCGGCTCGCCGCTTTTGCGAGTTCACCGTGAGCTTTTGCAATTTCCAGTAATGAAGTCTCGTAGGCCTAAATTCGGAACGCACCGCGTAGTCTATTCCAGGCCGACCTTGTCATCCCTATACATAGTGGTTCTTGCGGTCGGTCTGTCGCGTGGAACGGCCACAGCCGGATTTAGTACGCGCCGTGAGACTTACCGTACTTTATATATGTATATGTAAAGTACGGTCCTATCTCGAGCTGTGTCCCTCGATATCCGAGGCCCACGGTTATAAGTGAATGAGTATTACACGCATCACGAAAGACGGTACGTTGCACTCTCGCGGTATGTTTCTCAAAGAAAATCTATTTCGGCGAGGTACAGGGAAAGCTCGTACGAGAGAATCGTAGTAACGATCGACCCCCCCCCCCCTCCCCTCCCCGCACCGTCCTCCGGGTCGAGCGAAATTTATCCGACATAGATGGAATGGAACTTTCCGGCGACGGAGTTTCAAATCTGTGTTGCAAGAATCATTCCGCTCCACCGCCAACTAACACCAATTTTTTATTTTCGTTATAATTTTTTTCGTGTGGGTGCGTGAAAAGAATTTAAGAAGGGAGTCTCGCTGCGCACTGACTTCGCATAAGTTCGACGACAATAAGAGAAAATTGCAAGTACTTCTTGATGGTGTAAAAATCTGAAAAAAATCATGTATATTAAAGATACTGCGAAGATTAATTTTGCATAATAATAATTGCAACATTTTATTAACAAATTCATCAAAAAATTGATTGGTTAACAAATTACCCGGTAACAAAACTTTTTTTTAAATTAAAAGATTCGTTTATTTTTCTGAATACGTATGAATTTTTTCAGACTTTTAAGTAATCGTTGATTTTTTGTATTTTTTATAGAAACAAATCAACGATTACTTAAAAATCTGAAAAAATTCATACGTATTCAGAAAATAAACGAATCATTTTCATTAAAAAAAGGTTTGTTGCCGGGAAATTTGTTAACCAATTAATTTTTTGATGAATCTGTTAATAACATTTTGCAATTAATATTATGCAAAATTAATCTTCTCAGTACCTGTACCTTTAGTATACATGATTTTTTTCAAATTTTTACACCATCAAGAAGTACTTGCAATGTTCTCTTATTCTTGTCGAACTTATGCGAAGTCAGCGCGCAGCGAGACTCCCCCCATAAATCTACATTACAACAATCGTACCGCTCCCCGAGGCGTGAAGACAAATTAACCGGTAGGTCTCATGAGATTGCTTTCAGTTGTGCATCAAACACGCAGTTATGCGATTATAATTGAGAAGATTATGGAGTACAATCGGTTATATATGTGACTGACATTCGAAAGGATTAGAAGGTATTACCGCACTATGTGTGCACAATCGAATATCGGACAGTCCGACTCCGAGGGTTCGCTCTCACGGCCCACGCTCCGTTATAACGGCGAGTACACCGTTCACGCGACACGCCGGTCATTGATGACCACTGTCTCAATGGAAACCGCATATCTATATTACTACATCCCCAACTGTTTTGCGAATCGATTGAAATTAACGCACGAGCGCGTGTGTATGTTTGGCTCGAGCAGCAAATACGTACGGAATTTCCCTGTCGATGCTCGCGGTTTCGCTTCTGGTCGCGGTTATCGAATCGAAAAAAGTTGAATAATAATGAAAAATTGAATGATTTCGAGCTGTTCGATTCCGTACCTCGATAACCGAGGGAAGTCGGCGACCGTACCGGATAAGTTTCCCATATATTGTATGAAAATGGATCGCGGTACATTGGCAGATCGTTCGTGGTTTCGGCCGCTCGACTCTGTCGTTTACTGTATATCCACATAGCTCGCAGCTCCTCGCACGTTGGTTCGGCTTTGTTCGCCCGTCTGTCCCTGTAAGCGATCTCGCTGAAGATCGCCGCCTGCGGCGACGTTAATGGATCGCCAGCGTACCGCTGAGCCTCAACGGCGACAGTTGTCATCGAGTGTACAAAAAAAATACACGCCGATACAACGATTATTTGCATTTTTTTTGGGGAGGGGGAGGACGAACAAAATCTGAAAAAATTCCGAAAGCAAATTTAACAAATGCCGAGGTTATCGATGATGGATTAAGAAAATAAAAAAGAAACGGCTTGAAGTATCGACTCACCTTCTACCGTCGTTCTCACACTTCTTGGTCGACCCCAGCTCAATCGAACTCTCTTCGGCTGTGTAATCTACCGAGGATATGTGTGATAACAAGATATGTCTTTTGGAACAAATGATAAGTCAGTATTTCTGAAACAAACGAATTGAATAAAAAATATAGTGGGCTGAAGTCAATGTGTTACACTATAAAAAAAATATGTTTGAGAAGTAATGAACGGTATTGAAAGTTTTTTTACATAAACTATTTCTGAAATTTCAAACACATGTGTGTTGCAATTTGTAGAGTAAAATTTTCAATGAATTTTTTTTTAATTTCAGGCAAAAGATTCGTCATTTTAATATCTGGTATTTTTATTTTACACAAAAAGTACATTAATATTCAATTAATGTGAGTAATGAAAGCAAATTTCAAGTTCCAGTACATTAAATTTCAAATTTATTTTTACAGTCTTGGTATGAAACTAGTATAAGATGATAATCTCTTGAATAAAATACATCGCAATTTTTTCTTACGCACTAATGCACATTTTCTGGAAATTATAAGCGGATCGGCGCGGCGATTTCCTAACGATCTTGTAATCGGGCCCAGCCCGTTATTACTAAAATAACTAAATAAATAAATAAATGTACAGCATTATTGCATATTGTACAGCATATTGGCTGTACAATTATAAATAAATGTACATTGGCAATAAATTCATTTAAATGCATGCTATTAAAAATGCAGAAATGTTTATACCCGCGCAATAATGATAGGAGGCACAGGGCGGAAACATGAAGCGAAATGAAATCGTGAGAATTCTCGTTTCCGCAGCAGTTTCTCGGCCGAGGTGGCGGGACATTCGATTAACGTCGAAGAATCTAATATACGAATGCATGACTGTCGTCTTCGATACGACCGTTGTACAGACCATTTATTCGCTATAAGCGTGAGGGAATAAAAGAAAGAGAAATGAAATGAAGAAAATGGAAATGAAATTCACGTTAGAGCGACTTCACAATAAAATCATCCGACGGGTGAGCGCCTGGTTCTCTCGGTGTATAATCGGCGCACGGGGGAGGTTCCGCCGCGTGTCACGAATGGGCAATCCCCACCCCGATGAGTTTCATATTTCTTCGCCCCCGAAGAAATATGAAATACCAAACCCTGGGGATAAATATTAAAACATTACATTTGACATTTACAAATGTCAAAACGCCAAACGAATTATTGATCACCGATGGAAAATTATGTCCCATCGGATTATAAATTTACGTTCGACGAAGGGCATATGATGATTGACCATTCCATTACACGTGTCCCGCATAAAGTTAGGCTTCGCAATAGATTTCAATCGTGCGTTGGCGTTATACACCGGGCATACGTGCACTTATATATGTATATATACATAAATATTCGCGACTTTAGGTAAAGGTCACGTAGCGGCAAACTCGTAGATTTCGCCGTGAAATTCAAGTGAAATGTCAAAAGTAAGAAAATGGAAAAAAAAGGAAAAAATTGCCGAGGGAAGATTCTCGTAAGTGGGGGAGGAGGTGGCCCTCTCCGAGGCTACAACCGAAGTATGATCGATTTTGGCCTATAAGAGGTTTCATTAGGCTCGGGGCAAACTTTCTATGTTTTTTTTTCTTTTTTTTTTTTTTTCTTGCCACCTTTATAGTATTACGTGCTCGTGCGGAGGGTCGCAACAAGTGCCTTAGAGCTCCCGTTAGTGAAGCATTTTACCCTGTCGCGCTGTGTGTCTCTCTCTCCCACTCCTCTCTCTGTCGCCCTCCGCGCTGCCTCCGTCGGGCGCCAGTTCGCTCACTGAGGGAAGGTTTCAGTCCCTAGTCATGGATCTGCTGCTTGAGGGTGGCTTCTGAGTATGAGTTTGAGTATGAGTATGAGTATGAGTATGAGTATGAGTTTGAGTATGAGTATGAGTATGAGTATGAGTATGTGTATGTGTATGTGTATGCGTATGAGTATGAGTATGAGTATGAGTATGAGTATGAGTATGAGTATGAGTATGAGTATGAGTATGAGTATGAGTATGAGTATGAGTATGAGTA
>JAPYZC010002169.1:0-22959 GCA_030522665.1 Ichneumoninae sp. A BG-2022a
CGTCAAGTACGTCCGCATGTGACGATATTGTGACGGCACGGCGTTTTGATCGTGCCGGCACAATACCGTCAAGTACGTCCGCATGTGACGATATTGTGACGGCACGGCGTTTTGATACCAAAAGCTGCTTGCACAGTTCCAGCTTGGGGTGGAGCTCCACCATCTTGACGTGAAGCTCCACAGTGAGCTGGAACTGTGCAAGCAGGTTTTGGTATTAAAACGCCGTGCCGTCACAATATCGTCACATGCGGACGTACTTGACGGCATTGTGCCGACACGGCGTGACGAACGCACGGCACGTTTTTCTATCTGGGTTCAGTCAGTCTATCATAATTTAGGCTCTTCTTTTCCAATGTATAGCTTCTATTGCTCCATGGGCATACTTATGCACGACTGTGCACACATGTACATCCCATTATGTAAACAAGGACTCTGTCCCGTAAATAAAATAATTAAATAATTTTAAAAAAATGTTTCGCCAACTTTGTTTCGCTGAGCGAAAGAGAAAGGTGATACAAAGCAACTGTGCTAGGAAGACATGGAGGCTTCGTTTTTTTATAGAGCTCAATTGGTGGTTGAGTAAATTTATTCGAAATTTTTGTTTTCGAAATCATGTACTTATTTTTTTAGTGAAAGAACGGTAAAATGACCGGTCACTCTTACGGCTGGTGTATCTAAGTTGCACCTGTTTACTCATTGTTTACGGGGGAAAAAAAAATGGAGATCCAGACTGTCAACACTCGTAGAAAAGTATTGAATCACGCTGTTTGCAGCATTTTGATGGAGTGCGGTTATGAAAATTGTGATAAACAAGTTTTGGAGACACTCACGGAGATGATGCAGTCGTGTGAGCAAATTTATTTTACCTTGAAAACGTAAAACCTCGAACTAACCTCCAATTGCTTGTATATTTTTCATTAAACATAAATTCGAGGTGCTCAAGTTTGATGCTCTTTCTGTTTTTATTGTTTATGGATTTATAGGTAATATTTCTTTAACCTTTCAGTTATCGTTGAACTGGGAGAGTCGGCGAGAAACTTTTGCGAATTATCCGGGAGAACGGAACCTCTCATAGCGGATATTGTTCTGTCACTGATAAACATGGGTGTCAAGCTCGAAGGACTGGACAGCTATGGGAAACGACAAAACAGAACGGTTCTTCCGCAACTACAGCAACAGACTCAGTCAAAGCAATTGAATATTTTGCAAGCCGGTGTGAAACAGGGACATCCGTCTCATATACCTAATTACCTTCCACAGTTTCCGGATCCGCATGCTTATATCAGAACTCCGGTAAGCATTTTTTTGTGTAGGATTGATCAAATAGGTTGGTTTTTTTGTGTAAGTTTGATCAATCACAATTTGCTCTGTAGGATTGTACAAATATAATTTTCTATGCAGGATTGATCAGGTACAATTTTATATGTATCACAGTCGATTTATTCATCAATCAATGATTGATCAATTGTAGGATTGATCAAATACACTTTTCCGTGGAGGATTGATTCTATATATAATTATCTATATATATAAAATTGTCGTTATATGATTGATCTTACGCAATTTTCTGTATAAGATTTTTCTGTACAATCTGTGTGTAAGATTGATTTTGCACGATTTTCTTCATACAATCGATGATGCACAATATTTAAGGTGGTATTGATAATGAATATGTTAATAAGACATCATTTTTGTTTGAACCTATCTTTGTAAGATCGGTTCTACTTCATTTTTTGTACGCTTTTTGCAAACACTTTTGTGCATGACGGTTCCTACATAATTAGTAGTAATAAATGTCTTTATTAACAATATTTTAAATCATACGGACGTTAATGCATTTAAAAAAACGTATTTGTGGTGTATATTTCTATTGCCAACAAGCGATTGACCGAGGACTTTCAGCCAACATCATTATTTTCAGAAAATCGTGCAATGTAAAATTGTTTCAGACACACAAACAACCGGTAACGGAATACGAGGCGATCAGAGAAAAAGCCGCGACGCAGAAGAGGGACATCGAGAGAGCGTTGACGAGGTTTATCGCGAAAACCGGCGAGACGCACAGTCTCTTTCTCACGGACGACAATAGCATGTTTCCGCGTAAGTTCATCTCGATTTCATTAGAGATAATTTAAAGAGTGTGTGCAATACCGCAGTCGGTAATAAAAACTGCAATAAACTTTCCACACGATCACACGAAAAGTCTCATCGAAAGCCGAGATGATATGCGCTTTCAATGAGATTTTTCTTTCGATCGTAGATGCTAAAATCCGTGAGAAAAGTTGATTACAATTTTTGATACCGACTGAGCCCGAGATGAACGGGGAGGGAGGGATTTTATGTGGTCTTAATGGGTATTATTCGAGAGTATGTAAAATCAGCCCATCATTTAGTATCACAATGATTATTTTTTATTTTTCTCATTTCTATTTATTAAACGAAATAAAATAATTTGAACATTTTTAATTAGCTTATTATTACTTATCGTCGTAATGTATATATATATATATTTTTTTTAAATTAATTTGAAACTGATAGAAATTTACGATATACGCAGTGGTCGCCTGCAAGCCTCAATTCCCCGCCTACCTATCGGCCCTCCTTCCGCAAGATCAAATCTTCGAGCCCGATCAGGAATTCCACTTCGAGCCGAGCCCTGTGAAGAAGAAGAAGGAGGCGAAGAAAACGGGCGAAGATACGGAGGAAGCCGCGAAAGCGAAAGCTGCCGCGGAGGTGAACGAGCAGAGCGAAGAGGCCTCGACGCAGCAAGACACGATAGACAATCCATATTTGCGTCCCGGAAAAATTCCTAAAACTAAAGCACCGGCGACCGGCCCAACGACGACGCATCCCGCTCAAAATATCAGACGCGACTTGTCTGACATAGAAATATGAAAAATTTATCGAGAAAGATAAAATATAAGACTGTAAATATTTATTAACGAAACGATATTTTTTTAAGCGATTAAACGGGCAAATCGACGCGGGAAAAATTGGCTCTCCTTGAAGTCGAGATACCGTATCTTGGCTTACTTTCATTTATGGAGTAGCGAATTTTATTTACAAAATGATGGAGGTGGAGAGTGTGTCGTTCGCGCGGATATTGTTTGATGATCGTCAGTTCCACTTGGAAGTCTCGAAGGCCTCGAGACCTTCGGCTCGAAGACGGTTCAACATCGGGCGGTAGATGTCCGGAGTGAATGGCAGCACCATACCGCGTTGTTGAATCTCGCCTGAACACAAAAACAAAACAAAAAATAAATAAAAATATAAATCGGTAATTGAACAAGTCGGGGAGAGTGGAGTAAAATTTTTTAAATATAATGCAATTTTGAAATTGCGATTTTCTAACGTTGTTCGTGATGGTGTTCTGTCCCAAACACTGCTTAGCTAAAATGTAAGGAAAAGTATGGGAAAAATTCGTATCAGCTGTGGCGCAAAATAAACCAGATTCATTTTGTGTATCAAAAAAGTTAAAATATGTGGTCTAAGTAATTAAAAATCCTCGAATTACTTAGCTGGTCCATTCTGCCCCACTCTCACCTAGTCTCGTTAAAATGCAAACAAAAAAATAACAAGACAGGTCAAGCATTTCCTATAACAGGCTATTTTCATCTCTATTCATACTAAGACAGTTTTCGAGTCTAAACTGTTTAAAAAAAGACTTACCGTCTAAAATCATTTTGGTTCCCACAGCGGCGGGATAGCCGACGGTCCTGGACATGGCCGAGTGGCCCTTGGTGTCCCCGTAGAGGACAAAATTTATTCCTCTTTCCTCTCTTCGGTTGTCGGGCCAGACAATTTCAATGTCGTGCCTGAGAACGATCAAATCGCGCTCGTGCTTCTCATAAGTGAGTTTGTTGGACAGATAATGGGTGAGAGTGTCGAGAGGGGTGTTCAGTTTTAGAACAGGATCTTCGTTGAGAAGACCAAGATCCTCGATCGCTTGGACTCGTTCCTCGGAGTTTACCCGCTCGACGAGCTTGCGTTTGAGGTTCTCGTAGAATATGTCGTCACTTATTAGCCCCAAGAGATTGCAGATCAATGTGCGCTGTACAATCAATGAAATATTAAATATTAAATATTAAATATTAAATATTAAATATTAAATATTAAATATTAAATATTAAATATTAAATATTAAATATTAAATATTAAATATTATATTAAATATTAAATATTAAATATTAAATATTAAATATTAAATATTAAATATTAAATATTAAATATTAAATATTAAATATTAAATGGTTATTCCGAAGATGGTAAATATACAAAATATAGTTTACCCAAGTAATTTCCGGCCCATTGGGATGGAGAATCGGATGAGGATTCGGATCGATGAGTCCCAGATACTGAAGTGCCTGTACGGTATCGGCGAATCCCTTGAACCTCAGAGTTCCTCGTAAAACGGTCGTGGCGTTCGGTATACCGTATAGATCTCTGTAGATCGTGCTGTCGCGGTTCGGAAATCCTTCGAGGGCGAAACCGGGAAGAAAGTCGAGAGTACGGACGGTCGACATTAAATCACCGCCCCCGGAAATCTCCACTTCCTACATGATCAAAATTCAAAAACAATAATGATCGCCAATAAACGTATTAAATAAAATAATAATGTCTTTCGTTTATATAAGTAATGTAGTAAACAAAGAAAAAGCTATAATTTGTTATAGTAATAAAAAGAAATTTTTATATCATAATGAATAAACAAAAAAAGAATAATAAGTAACAAGTAAAATATAATCATAATAATCATAACTAACATTTGCAAAATTGAAACTCAATGAAATGAAAATTTCATAAAGATTGAAGATTGTCATTTTTTAAAGTGGCCTACCTGTCCATTATGGTAATATTTGGCGGGTGCCAGAGTGTTGAGCAACGCACCCCGAGGCGACCAACTGAATTTATATCTGAGAGGATTGTAAGAGCACTCGGGTGCTGGAAGTCCCCCGCACCAGGAAACAAACGACTCAATTTTTCCGCCGGCCTGCCGAACGTCGTCGAAACATTCGAGAGCGAGAAGATGATCGATGCCTGGATCGAGACCCACTTCGTTTAAAATCGTAACTCCTGCGGCTTCGGCTCTGCATTCGAAAAAAATGAAAAATCGTTACATTAAAAAATCGCAACGGATTATATAATTCAAAAATTTGAAAAGGAAGAAACAATCGCTTTAAAACCATACAAATAGGGTCGGAAAACATAAATTGTCAACTCTATCTAAATTAATATTGAGACGATAAATCGTGAAACTCAAACTGTTTTCACAAAATCAATTCCTCTCGAATGACTATAAAATTTCTTAATATAATAATTAACATAATTTCAATTATAGTTTTTTTTCTACATGTCATAGATTCATATTTCGTTTGTCACACCTTGTGCTGAATCATATAAAATATACGGTATCTCACAAGAGGACTTGTTCGTTAAATGAAATATCTAACAATTTCTGGAGGACTTCTTTCATTAATTCCATGCAGACAATATTTTCAAAAATAATGTTAATAGTAACGTGATTTTTCACGATTCTTTTTCGTTATTTTTTTTTATGTTATATTTTTTTTTTAATGATCATACTCAGCGTGAAGGGCCTTTATGTCGTCGTTCATGTAGCTGGCGGTAACCAGATGAGTCTTCGTCTCGATGCAAGTTTTCGCGACAAGGTGATGAAGTGCGTAAGGCAGAAGCGACACGACTACATCGGCGGAACTGACTACATCCTTCAAGGTATCGGGACGCTCGATAACGTTTAGAAACACGGGCTCGACACCGGGGTACCTGTTGGCCAGTGCATCTGCCTCATCCTTCAAGTGGGAGCAGACAACAATCCCGACGTTTTTGTCCCGATGAAGATATTCTACGAGAGGAGCTGATACATAGCCAGCCCCCAATACGACCACCTGCAGGTTAGAAAAAAGACAAGATTACTTCGTAGTTGAGTGAAATGAGAAGTGCATCTGATCTAGTAGATTAATCCTAGCTTATCGTCCTGGGATCTCAGCGACCACGTGATCAAACGAAAATATGAAAATATGAAAATATGAAAATATGAAAATATGAAAATATGAAAATATGAAAATATGAAAATATGAAAATATGAAAATATGAAAATATGAAGAAGCATCCTTGAGTGCTAGGTAAAAATTAAAAGACCTTTTTACCTTCTTTGTCTGAGCTTCGCCATTCTCAGCCTTGTGCCTGCTTCGGAAATTGAGAGTTCTGAGCTCGCGGATGTACTCGAAATTCGGCGTCAACTCGCCGTTCGAGGCGATTATCGCGTCGGTAACGGCGGGCGTGAAGTTGTGCTCCGCGAGTGGTTTCTTCGCGTCGGAATGAATAATGTCTAGTGCATAGGGGAATAGCAAGTCACCGAAGAAATCCGTTGCCTCTTTGGGTAATTGGGTTGGCATGTTGTCGATGGAACAGACCAAAACTCCGGGCCCTTTAAACGATTTCGTGTCTTTGTTGCGGTCGGCGTCGTACAGGCAGAAAGGGGTGTCGATCGTCGTGCACTCGTTCATAAATCTAATTGGTACAAAAAAAAGAAGAAAATAATATGAATACCTTTTTTCTCAAGGTCTCCGAAACCTCGCAAATGAACGAAGCTAAATGTTGAAATTTCATCCGTCATTTCCGACAAAATTTTATGACTAATTTATATTACATATAATGTTAAATCCAATTTTTGTTCTTCTTTATAGAGAATTTCGTGACGATATATTGAGGAGTATAAAATTTGCGACTTTTTAATTTTTTTCGAGAAAATAGCTTCGTTCAATTTTTTTAACAATAATCCAGTGCGATTATTAATTATTGTTTTTTATTTTTTGCTAAAAATAAGAGATGTCTTACTCGATACTGCCGCCAGGATCGGCGGAAATATCACAAATAGCTAGCATCCTATGAGGCAGAGCCGGAGCCCCGACGCTGATAGGAAGCCACGGCGTATGTGCGGGCCTCAGTAGATACTTAGCGTCCGGAATGGTCAGGAGTTTCGGTGAATCGACGGCCCAGTAAATACCGTTGATTATTACCGACGCGTATGGGGCGATCTTCTTGCTGAACGTTGATATGTAACGCTCCGGGTGTTTGTCGTATTCCTCGGGATCGAACCCACCGCCCTCCTTCCTCTCGAGGTGATTACGACGTCGCACCTCACAGCTATAGATCTTGTTCGTGTCTGCAATTACAAGTTAACGAAAACATTAAAAATTTTGAATTTCCGAATTTCTGAATTTTTCAACTTCTCACTATAAAATTTATAAAATTTATAAAATTTATAAAATTTATAAAATTTATAAAATTTATAAAATTTATAAAATTTATAAAATTTATAAAATTTATAAAATTTTATAAAATTTATAAAATTTATAAAATTTATAAAATTTATAAAATTTATAAAATTTATCATTGAGTAATATATTTGTTTAATGAATAAAGAAGTGTTATTAGAATTTAAAGTTTCATGCAGCGTAATACATATGCAATAGTAGCGATATCAGAAGTTGAGCGTAGCGGATATCGCGTCAGCATAGAATAGTTGCTAAACCGAAGAAAACAAGTTTTTCACGAGATCTTTGTTGCTGCGCACTCTGTTCGTTTGACTCTGTTTATATTATTTCTATCGTCGCGCCGAATATGACAATCGGATGATGAGAAAGTAAACACACGTGATGAGATGATTTATTGAAGCATCTCGGAAAATAAACAAAATCTCTTATCGTCTAAGCCTCCTCGTATTCCGGTACGAAAACAACACGCGTAAGAGGAGGCACTCGAAAAACATTTCGGTCAAAATGTAAGAAGAAACTAATAAACGTTGAACCCCTTTTAAATTAAATATCATTAAATTACTTAAATGTCTAATAAAATAGTAACTTTTCGGAAGAAAAATTTAATAAAACCATTAACTTAATTACCCATCCCATAAAAAGGTAACATTCCTAGAAGAAAAATACATTCAATTTTTGCTTTGTCCCGGTTTAACGTGTAGACAAATCTTTGGAAATTGTTTCAATCAATATCTGGAGAAAAGGCATGGCGCGATTTCATAGCGGAGAGGAAATATGTTGACCGCGCGTGCGCGATCTCTATCTTTCGATCATCCGTATTGTCGTGACCTTCTCGAGAAGAATTAACTCTTCTTTGATCATCGGCTCTTGCACAATAGCGTGTCAGATAATTAAATAAGGCGCGTTGTCCCACGACGAAGATAACACGGTTCCCGAGGTCATCGCACGAGCTATCACTGTAGCGTCAATCATTCCTAAAGGTATCAAATCAAGACATCGTTTGTTTGGTCAATAATTGTTGAGATACGACAGAGAGATTGTTCTTTCAGCCAATGAAACCAAAAGATCTAGTTTCTTAGATCTGAAAGTTTTAAAAATCACAAATTACAGCCGCGGGATGAAGAAGAATCTCGGGCGTGATCCCTCATGGTTATCTCGTTGAAGTAAATTAAATGTGCTCGCTGGAAGAAGCAATGAAGATTAACTACGAAAATATTGGTCCGTGGCGCTCCGATAAGGAAAAAAATTCATACATGTGACAAACCAATTTTTTCACTCCAACGATGAAAAAAATAATTAAAATATGTGAATTCAATTGATAAGGTTTATGGCAATAATTCATTGGTTATTGAAAGAATTGAACGAAAAATACTCAAAAGTCTCACCGCCGTGTTCGGCGACTTTTCTCAAGCTCTCCGGCGTCACGTACTCGTGAGGAAGTTCTTGAAAGACCTCCTGACCTCCCTGACTAACGTTACCGCTACCGGTGAAAACGAATGTGAGCGGTCCGATGGATTTTGGCATTGCACCCAAGGCTATCTCGTATCCAACGTCGCGAATCGCTTGCCTCGCCACCGCAGAGTCTCTGTAATTGTGCGCTGGTCCAATGTGCTGAAATTTTTTTTTCGATAATCAGTAAAAAATAAAAACAGAAACTAATCGTTAAAATAAATTAGCAGTGACAAACCCTTATTATAAAAAAAAGTAAATTCATCGAGCCATTAAAGTTTGATTATTTTTTAAATAATGCATTACATTATGATAAAAATTTAATTAAAATTTAATCTTTATGTAATGTACATTTAAAATTTATTGAAAAAATATCGATTTTTTTACAAAGCAAATCTACCGAGCAAATCTATCGTCTTATCTACCGAGTTTGGGGAAAATTATTCCAGAAACGAAAAAACTACGAAATAATTTTGCAAAACGCGTCGAAATGTTTAAAAATTTTTAATTGGATTCACCATGAACGGAGTGTGATGCCCGAGTGCGAGGAGTCTCAGTCCCAGTCCGTGAAGGATATTGACCATACCGGCGACTCCGGCGTACTTGCCGAAGGCGACGACTCGCTGACCATTGCTGTCGGTCAATTTCTCGTAATCCAACAATCGTATGTTCTTCTCCAGGACAGCGTCCAGTAGCGGCATGTTCCCCTCCTGGGCTTTTATCGTGTGCGAGAAGAAGCAGTAAGTCTTATTCGGTATCAATTGATCGACCGGCACCTGCTTGACACCGAAGATCACCGAGGCGTCGCTTATGTCTTCCTGAAGAAGAGCGCCCGCGGCGAGGTACGATTGAGCCGGGTAAGCACGACGATTGCTCGGCTGAACTATGACTTTTACACCGGCTCGAACCAGACGACGCACGTTCGAGGGTGCCAGAGGTGCCCGACGCTCCCATACCGATTGATCTTCTCTTCTAATCGCGATTGTTTTTCCCTTCAGGCTCTGAAAAACAAAAAATTAAAAGAATTAGCTTCGATAACATTGTTTGCAAATGTTTCAGAATAAAATTATCTAAACATTCAGTGATAATAATTTCATTACAAGAGTAGATTTTGTAATGACAATTTACAGTTGCAATTGGCAAAGACCACATTGCAGTTCCAAATTACATTTTGTATTGCAGTTCCAATTAACAAGTGGAACCGTCTCAGTTACACATTACATCTTGTACCGCAATTGCCATTCGCAAATGATTCCATTGTAGTTGCAAAATGCATATTATATTACAATTGCACATGATCACATTTCATTTAAAAATGGCAGATTTCCTATTTGCTTTGGCAATAAAAATCCGCAAATGAACCCATCTTAATTTTAAATTGAATTTTGGACTGCAATTTCAGTTAGCAAACCATCCCATCTCATGTGCAAATTAACATTTTTATTGCAGTTTCAATTAACAAGTAATTCCATGTAAGGTGCAGAATAAATTTTGTATTGCAATTGCAATTATATTAATTGCAATTGCAATACAAAATCGTACCTCTAAAACAACATTGCAACATCACTTATGGGATTACCATAAAAATTGTTACACTGTTGTCATAGCCGTGCGATATAATTCCATGTTAGTTGCAAATAAAATGTTTGATTTTATCAAGCCAAACTTACACTGTTGTGACGAACGGTACGGGACAGGCCCGCGGGAACGAAGAGCGCAGCATCGCGTCTCGCGGCGACGGATCCCAGGATCCGCATGACACGTCTGTCCTCGAGGATTCTCGCGAGTTCGTTGGCACCCCGAGAAATTAATTCCACGAAAAATTTTCCGAACCACCAGTTTATGGTACCAATTTTTTATAAAAAAAAGAACAATAAAAAAAAACTCGAAAATGCAATTTTACCTTTGCAATGCAATTTTACCTTTGACAGTAAATAAACACGATGATTATTTGAACAGAGTGTTAACGATTGCGATTCTCTTTCCGTTTCCTGACGGTGCAGCTCGCTCTCATGCCACAGCACAACTAGCGATGCATCGTTTTTGTCGAGGAAGAAACATCCGGCGGCGCTTCCCGCAATCTTTATCTCATTCAAACAGTTTTTATCTCTCCCTCGCTCGCGGGTCATGGAATACGACAAAATCGCTGATAAACTCTGCAACAAGAATAATAAGGATTTTTAGTGTCGTTCCGAATTTGTATGTACAGTTTCCTGAGCGAGAAGCGATAGATGTATCTGACCTTTCCATTATCGTAATCTCGAGCCCGTGGAAACTCGCGAAGCCCTTATCTCTTCACTTCTCTGCCGTTCTCTTCTTCATTTATCTTATACTTGAGGCCCTTATCTTGCTTCGACCGCACGAGCTTGTCCTATTTACGGAATGTGAAAAAAAAAATTAATTGCCAAAAAACGTACCCACACTCATCCACGAGAATGTATAGTTATCTTTCATCGGTAATTTTGTTACTTTATCGGCGACCTTCGGGCCTTTTCGGTATTGTAAAAGTAACTGTGGAAAATAACTGGTACAAAAGCTACCAATTTTTTGTTTTCCCTTTTTTTATTTTGCTCAGTCGAAAAAGACAGAAAAACTACTGTAGCCTCTCCCGAAACATTGATAGGCGTTGTTTAATATTTTTTGATTTTTATTATTATCATTATTATGTTACCATATTTTTAAATCACAAACTGTTTCGTTATATTATTCTACGAGGAGCCGATAAAAGGATGCTGCAAATTTGAAGTTTTTTTAACGATGAGCCGAATGCGTTCGCGTATCTATCGTCATAGAGCCTGAGCCTTTATCGACAAATACATCTTGTTCTTTATCGTCTGCCTCGTTGGATTTATCTTCTTCAGTATCTGCGTCATCACGTTCACGAGCTGCTCAGACGAGAGACCGGTCTTCTTTGATTTAAACTTCTGAAGCAGTTCCGTCGTTGTCATCGGCTTTCTTATCAGGTAACGGCGAACTGCGTCTTCCGTTATTCCGGACTCGCTAAAAAAAAATACAATATTTTTTACACGTTGCTAACAATGTTGTTTGATTCGGTTCGAATTTCAAGACGAGAACTCCTCCGTGCGCGAGTGGTTCAAAAGGTAGAAATTCAATTTTTTTTCTCGTGCAAATATTAATGTTAATTAATTGATATCGTAATTATCACCGTCTGATTTGTGCATATTTCTGCGGCTTGCCTTACTACGTTGTTTTATTTTCTCACTACGTACGAAGGATACGTGGAAAGAAAGTACCGTAAAAAAATAAAATACACTGGTCCCAGAATGCAAAAAAAGCTTTTTCCCATTCTGTCTTTCTGTGCATCTGTAAATCTGTCCCGGCCAAAAGCACGATCATTTTTCGAAGAGACTTCGCATAGCAGCGTAATTTTCTGTGTAACTTCTGTATATAAAATGTAGTTTTGTATTTTGTTGGTTTTGTATTTTCTAATTAATTCATCCAGCCTTTCCGCTATTCTGTTTGGAAACGTGAAATATTTTCAGCAGTGCTTCGACAGCCCTGATTTTTTTTAATATTATTAAATCGAAGACTTGCCTGGTTCCAGGTATGTACGAAGTAGACGGAACGAGATTGAAGTTATCGAGCTTGAGTTTTTTGGACTGCGAAAGATCGGGAGAGCTGGACTGCTTCCTCTTGAGGGGATCGGAGGATGCAACTGCCGAAGTTGGTGTCGCCGATCTCGAGCTGTGAGCACTATTGGACTTTCGATTGTCCTTTTCCTTCGGCGCGATGTCAGAATCGCTCGCAGAGTCGCTCGAAAAATCACTCGACGAATCCTTCGTGGGACTCGCCTTCTTTGATTCCTTCTTCTTCGACCCTTTCTTCTTTTTCTTCTTGTCCTTCTTCTTATCCTGGTCTTTACCCGATTTTTCTTTATCCTGAAATTAAAAAAACACGAGTTAAACCAAATTGACATCAACAAATCGACAAATTGATAAATTGATAAATTGATAAATTGATAAATCAATGAATCAATGAATCAGTAAAATTGTTTGGCAATGTTCGAACCTTGTCGTTCTTGTCTTTGGCTTCGGTGTCCTCGTCGCTTGATTCAACGTCTTTCTTGTCGGCCTGTTCCTCGTCCTCGTCCTCTTCGTCTGAGGCCAACAATTTTCTCAGCGCGTCCTCCTCAGCCACAGATTTGATCTTGCCATGCTGTTCGCCTTCCGACTCTGCATCGGTCGAATCTGATATGTAATCGCACTCCTTGCCCTCGTCGTCGCCGTCGTCGCTCTCCTCAAACGCCTCATCGTCTGAAGCGTTTTTCTTTTTCTTCTTCTTCACTACGGTGTCTTTGCGAAACAAAAAAAAACATTAAACTCCCTACTTTTAATTTTAAAGCTAAGTGTTGGTGAGAACGGGGTAAAACGGTCTGTGGGGCAAATTTTTCGCGGTACATAAAAATAAAGCCTCATCTCAAATGGAGGATGGTTTTTCATTTTTCCCCGCTTTCCTCTATAAGCCCTAAAAAGTTTATCAAGAAATAAATTTGCATTTATTGATTGATTAACTTTTCGTAATCATTAATAATATTTTTTATATTATGGATATTAATATTAATTAATATCAATCCATATTAATCAATATTATTAATATTATTAATAATTATTCATTTTCTTTTCGTAGCTCGATAAAATTGTCCAAAATTTTTATGTCCATTTCGAGTCACAGCGCAGACTTACTTTTTCCCTTTTTCTTCTTCTTCGAGTCGTCGTCCTCGTCGGAGCCCTTCTTCTCTTTGTCGGCATCGCTCTCGGAATCATCGTCGTCGTCGCTCTCCATCCACTCATCCATTTCCGATATCTTCAGTTCTTTCTCCTTCTTTGCAGGTTTCTTGCCTCCCTTCCTGCCGCCCTCGGCAAGCTCACCGTCGTCGTCGCCACCATCCTCGTCGTTTCTCAATCTTTTTCGCAACATTAGCGAAAAGTAATTTATCACTTGGTTCCTGCGACTGAATTCCTGCTCCGCTTCCTCGGCACTCAGGGCTTTGTAACGCTGTATCGGCTGGAAGTTGTACCTGCCGAACGAAATACGATTTATTACCCAAATAAATCAATGGACAAATATATAGTACAGTCGCCGCTGCTTTATTTTCTATTCGCGATGCTCTTTAAAATGTTAGGCTTCAAATTTTCAATGTAAACTTAGTCAACATGAAGTGTACGTCATCGAACTATATGAACTACAAAAAATGATAAGTTGTATGAACTACAAGTTGAACTACTATTTCTGTATATATATTTTACAAAGTTATTTGTTTGTCTGTTTCTACGCCCTAATTTTGAAGAAACCCCAGGGTAACATAGGCGCATCCCAGGTCCTGATTATTCTAAATCCCCCACCTAGGGGCTTCCCTCCCATCGCCCGATAACTATTGCCCTGTTATTATCTCCCAATTATCAAGAGACGTGGCAACGTCTCGATGCCAAATACTTAAAAAATAAACATTTTTTAGCATATACTATTCTCGTTCTATACTATATTCTCGTTCTATTCTCTGGGTCTCTCGGTGAGTTGCGCACAATAATGCAGTTCACAACAGCGCTGTGTACTATCGTCGTGTACAAAAAAACTCATTTTTCGACCGGGACAGACATCATATCGGAAATACGTCGCTCCCGGACTGGAAGTGACTTATTGTCGGTATGGCGTCACTTCCGGTTGAAAAATGAGATTTTTGATCCGGAAGTAACGTATGTAAGGTAAAATTACCACTCGTGAAGCGGAAAAGCTTCGATCGCGCCGTCCGGCGCGTGAGTGAAGACGTAGTAAGCCGCATTCTCGCTGACGCCGCCCTCCCGTATGCCCTTGAACTTCTTGCCGGTTCTCCCGCCCGACTTGAGAATCCACGGTTGGTCGTCGGGCTTGTACTTTCTGCTCGTGATGCCGAATTTCTTTCGTCTTGCTTCTTCCCTCGCGTCCCTGCCGAACTCGGAGCCCGCTCCGAACTTCGGCATGTCCTCGTCGAGACCCTTGTACTCTCTCATATTATTTTCACGCTCCATCTTTACCTGGCTCCACTCGGCAAAGTCCACCTTCAGCGTCGCGTTGAAACGCATCACGTTGTGTTTCTTGTTGGTGTTTCTGAAAAACAAAGTATAAAACAATCGTCGTTAGCTTAGTCATTTAACATTGATTTGAAAC
This sequence comes from Ichneumoninae sp. A BG-2022a, assembly GCA_030522665.1. NCBI lineage: Eukaryota > Metazoa > Arthropoda > Insecta > Hymenoptera > Ichneumonidae > Ichneumoninae sp. A BG-2022a. The sequence goes on from JAPYZC010002169.1 coordinate 14,913, forward strand.
AAATACAACTTGTAATATAATTAACATCAGTATGTGTAACAAGTAATACATTTTAGAGATCTCTCTAATAGGATACATCTTTCCAGTTCATTAAAATGTGCTGGAAAGATTTAAAACGTGCTGAAGAGATCTCAAAAATTTATAAAATGTATACTTATTATACCTCTGAGGGACGAGAATACAGTAAGATATTCCCTTTTTTTCTGTACAGTTACCAAATCTCTGGGAACGGCAAAACTACAAATACACTTTGCTAAAAAATGTTGTCAACGAATACCAGAAAAACGGCTATAAATTACAATCAACTATAATTTTTTTTTAAATTTGTAAATAGCATTCTAATAATAAAGAAATATTATAAATATACATAAATGTTAAATTTTCGAAATTAAGAATCTTAGTATGAAATGTATTCTCACTTCGGTACTCGAATGCTGAATTCCTGTACGGAAGGTCCCGCTGGTGGCTGAAAAATATTATTGTTGTTTTATTTGCTGCAATACTCTTCAACACACTGTTTTACCGATCGATCCGCAGGTGCGGTCACTTGAAGACTCGATAAAACATTAAATCTAGATTTTTACGTGATGACCATGTGCGATCTTTTGTTTTTCATTGGCACCAAATATCGTGGAAAGAAAATAAAACGTTTGAGGGACGTCTATATTATTTAGATTATTGGAAAAACCCAAAGTGGTGCTGATCGATAATTGTTACTTGTTTGTTAATCTAACCTTAAATGCTGTATGGGTAATCATTTTCTTAAGTCTCGAGGCGCCGAAATTTTTCTTTTCGTAATGCAAATTTTATCGTCATATGCTAATATGATTTCGGCGAGCGATAATTATGCTTTATGACACGCGAGTAGCGTCCTTTATGCTTTAAAATAACAATTCGTCGACGGCTTCGTCGACCATTGTTTACCGTGGCCATCTTCGACGACTTCAGGTCGGTTTGTCACTTCAGCGGACGGCAGCTGACTGGCTGACGCGCGCTCGTGCGCGATACGTTGCATAAGGTCAGTTTCAATATTAGCTGCAAGCACGGTCTTATACATAGGTCTTAAGAGCATGTGAAACATTCTCGGCTTGTCTCTCTCCCTTCGCCGAGAGCGCCACTGATGCTATATCTCTCGCACTCCATAGTGTTTCACATACACTTAAGGGGCTGTTGGACCTTCCTGTTTTACCGACGAAAATAGACGATTTCTTAGTTTTCACTATTCGCCGGTACTATGCGACGGGTATGCGTCAAATCCTGCAGGACTGTATTAATAACATAAGGGATTCGGCGTACACTCGAATTTCAGTCGAAATCATCCGAAAAATGAAGAAAATCGAATATTATAAACTGTCGCGGAAACCAACATGGCCGCTGAAATGTTTACAGCATCCCTTTTGTTAGATATAAAAAATTCTAGATCTTGCGTATGTCAAAAGAGCGTGCATGCCGATTCTGTGAAGTTCTCCGAATATTTCAAAACCGTCGGAAAGTTTCTTAGTGACAACTAAGAAATCGCCTATTTTCGTCGGTAAAACAGGAAGGTCCAGCAGCCCCTTAAAGTGCGCGAAAAATAATGACTGTGTTTTCCTTATGTCGCACTAAAAAGCACCACTTTCGCCACTCTTTGCATGCTCGAAAAGGGTTTTTTTTTTGTAGACGTGTTATAAAAATTAACGAAACCTATTTCTACAAATATTAAATTAAACTGAATTCGGTAATGTCGCCTCAATTTAGATATCAATTTAGAGGTGCCGGTTTTACACTTGTCACATTACTTCGACACTTTTTGCAACGATAATAATCAGAGAAATAAAATAATTGGTAAATTAAGTAATTACATAAACCATAGTATCTATTCTAAATTTCACTGTCGCCCTCTATGGTGGCATATTTCATTCTCCAGCATGACCTACGCATCGGGCTCGCAAACAATTCTCAGAATAATACACGTCGCTCTTCAACGATCCCGAATCGAATTATGTACTTGCCTCCGATTAGAATCTCCGCAGCAATTTTCCATCGGCTCAATCGCTCGAATCGCTGTCGCTTCGTCGCCACATTTCGCCTTCGAACAAATTCACATAAATAAAATTGTCCCTCTCAATGACTTCAGCGTAGATTTTTTTTTCTCTTTCGTATATTATGTATATATCTTTTTAATATAATAATTAAGACACTAAAATATACAACAAATTGCATATCGCACAAGACATATGTATATGTATATACAATATTTGACATGTAAAATAAATTTTCCGCGCACTTTAATAATTTCTCTCTCTTTTTTTTCATTTCTGCATTTTCCATATACGTTGATCCGGAGCACGAAATTTGCGAAGAACTATTTCAATGTTCCCTCAATATGTTTTTTCTTATTTCCCGATGTTATTTTTTTTTTCTTTTTTTTGTTCTTCATGTGTCTTGAGAGTTTCTTTTTTAAGGGGGTTGCGGCGGCGGTGGCGCTCGGGGTGGGACAGTCTCCATTCAAACGAAACGCGACAGAGCTCTCGAATATTTATTCTCCAGCGTGATCATTTTCGTAATAATGCTATTTTTTTTTCTTTGAACTTCGCATAACCCCAATATGATTTATCTACCTCGAGACTCAATTGTACGCGCAACGATCAATCATTCAAACAATGCTATAAAATTTCATTTTTTTTGTTTACTAATAAATTCCAACAACTCGAATGTTGCTTTTTTTACAAGATCCCTTATCAAACGTTATCGAACGACGCTCCATTCCTGCGAACAGCTTTATACTATTACAAATAAACCGATGTCTGTCGATGCAGGCGGATGTGCCCTCGGTTGCGATGTAATAGTATAACGCAACGAGAAAGAGGATAGGCTCCTTTTTTTCTCGGACCACACGCAACCGAGGCCGTACGCTATTTTTTATGTATTAATTATTGCTCGGAGTACAAAAATTCTTACGCTTGGTGTGAAAAATAGGTCCGGTTTGTTGGTTTTCTTTTTTTTTGGTCCACTCGTTCGTTCGTTTCGTTATTTTCTTGTTTAATTTTTCCCGTTTTGAAGCCTAACTCACGATACTCAACGGGATTGAACCGGTGTCCTTCCCGGAACCGCCGGAAACGTCTTGCAGTTGCATCCAATTTTTTATATTCTTTTTGCTATTTATACATATATATACAAATATATATAGATATATATATATAAATATATATATAAATACATGCATATATATTTGTATATCGGTCTAAGTTTCAAGCCCGTGCACCAATGGCGTTTAATAGAAGCTTTCTCGAACGATCTACGTGCATTTTACTTTACGCTGTCCCAGCCGCGCGCACCACCGGTATTGTTAATATTCCTCCGGCCATCGGATCTCATCATCATCATGCGTAACGAAAATATTTACAACTCCGCGGTTCACCCGTCTCCCGCAGTACCGCGATTTTTTTTTGCCTTCGGTCATTTTTTTTTTCATCCTATAACTTCCCGCTCATACACCGCAGCTGCTATCAGTTTTCACGCACAGTGACGTCAGAGTCAGCGAGAAAATTGTCCGACAGCCCGATGCTAATCGTCGGAGCGCGGATCGATTTTTCCTCGCCTCTCGCGGACGTTCGAGCACGCCGGCCGGAGCCGGACGATCGCGGCATCGAGAGCTTCGACGAACGCCCCGATCTTCCCGGTAGCTCGATCCACGCGAAGGTCCGAGCCTCTCGACGGCGGTCACTCAGTTGCTCTCGGGATTCGTTTCCTTCTCGCCCTCGCCGTCGCCCTCCTCCCGCGTCATACCCTCAATCGGCGCTGGCGCCTCGTCCGAGCTCGGCACCAGACCACCGCTGGCCGCGTCCTCCGCGTCCCCTGGACCCGACGGCGGACCGTTCTGCGCCGCACCCTGAGGAAATCCGGTCTCCGCCGACACCAAGTGCGACGGCAAGTGAGGCGAGGCCGACTGGGATTTTCTGCTCTTCTCGCCTTTTCTCCACAGCGTTATCTCCTGAACACGTCAAATTTTTGTCGATTAGCTTAATTAAAAATTCGTGAACTCCAAAAAAATTTTATTTGTTGAAAGGGAATTGAAAATCTTACACGTTAAACGTAATTTGAAAATAGTTATTTTTCTAATCACGAATGTATTCCCAATAAAATATTTGATTCGGTAAAAATTTCTGTAATTCCTGTAACGGCGGAGATACTAAAAAAATCAATCATACCAAAAAGGTCAAGAACATTAAATGTGCCTAATCGTAATAATGATAATGGGAGAAAGTTGTCAATGAATTAAAGAACTAACATAATGCTCAGTGAATAATAATGATAATAGTTGAGCAACAATAATTGCTCAACGAATAATCGGGAAACCTTTTTTTCTGTCATGAGAAATGAATACGTTGATATTTTTGAATACACATCATCTGTCTCAGAATTTTGTTATTATTGTGAAAGTTGTATTTCTGATTTTTTTTCGTGGCTATGTTTATGAATCTGTGATTCTAGGCTGTTGCTATGAAAAATATCCTAAATTCGTTATTCTTCATCAATTTCTATTTAAAAAAATGTAAAGCTCTAAATTGTGCAATGTAAGTTCGTAAAAATGATTTATAACTTAACGGGTAAAATGTAATTTGTACGATGTAGTTAGTAATTTACGTTTCGGTACCAAAACCAACTACATATACAAATACAATTGTAATTCTATAACGTCAATTAATTGTATCTCAATGTACGCCGATATCTACCGCTGGCCAGAGTCCCATTTCGCTGGTATTGTAAATTGACGCATGTTCACTCATAGCAGACCGTACGCCGCAATGAGGCCAGGGTTTATTAGTAGAATGAGTGATCCGCGCGTGCAATTATCATAAGTACCTGTTGTTTGAAATATCGACGATCCTCCTCGTCCATGAGCACGAGATTGAGATAGTACCTAACGCTGAATTTCTTGTTTATGTCGCGCATCGTGGGAGCGAGGTCGTAACCTGCGAGAAAAACTCTGATCGGTATGGACTCGCCTCTCACCGGCGCGCCGTCCATTATCTCGTACTTCGCGATCGTCTCGTTCTCCGTGAATGTGTGCGGTCCTGCGAATATGTAATCTAATTGTATTTCACGTCGCCATCGTCCTTCCACGCGTGACTACGAAGATCGAGCGAAAACAAATTTTATTCCCCAATGTATTCTTTCGTAATTCGCAAATAATAAAGAAATTGCAAAAATCAAATGATGTTGCGCAAGGATCTTGCCTTTCCGCAAATAATTGCGTCAATCTACTGCGCAGATTATCGACAAAGCATGGTTCGTCATTAATTTGCGAACCACTCAACGCTATCCAAACTACAGCAGCAATTATGCCATTCGTTTAACCGGTATCTACCTTATGAGAAATTGAAATATTTGCCGACTTACCGGAACCCGTGGTCTCACGCTTTATAATCGCGATCTCCATGTGCTTGATCTTTATTCTGACCAGAAGAAAATAAATCTTTCCAACGATAACATCTTTAAGGTGATATCTGAGGAGAGAAACGATTACGTGAAAAAGAAAACTTTATTAAGATGAATATCAAAATAAATCAGCGTTCAAAATTCAAATTTTTTTAACAAGCAATTTTTTTAAACAAGAATCGATAAACGAATGAACGATTGAATCAATGAACCAATGAATCGATGAACTAATGTATCAATGAATCAGTGAAACGATGAATTAATGAATCGGTGAATCAATGAATAAGTGAAACTATGAATTAATAAATTTCTATGTTTTATTGTGAATAAAATGTTATTTTATGTTAAAAAAAATGATAACTCACTTGCTCTTGTTGTATTCAAATTCGATATGCAGACAGTCCTCGATACCAACTTCCATTTTAATCGGATTATTCATATCAGGATAAGAGCTCAGTGTGTGAACTACCAGCTCGAGCTCCTTGACGAGGTCGCTGATACGGCGAACGATCGTCACACGCAAAAAGTATCTCAGTCTGACGTTCGAGCCCGTGTAACTCTCGAACGGTTTTTCAACGTTCGCGAATTCGAACGGATACACCGTGTTATGTGTCAGCTCGCCTGGTCTCGCTAGCTCCTTGACCAGACTTGTGAACTCGTGGTGATTTCCACGATCATAGTAAAGCTCGATTTGACCTATAAACTCCACCTTGACACCCTGATGCTCCAGTTTGCCCGCTTTCTTCAGACTTATGTTGATCTGAGAGACACACAAATAAAAAACACATTTTTTTCACCCATATTTAATTTTTGTCGAATTTTTTTTCTCTTTAAATTAAATATGATATAATATTAATAAATCAATATTAACATTTATTAGTATAATATTCAATACATTGGTTTTGCATTTTAGTCCGCAGTTTTATGCTGTTATTTTATTCCACTCTAATTATCGGTTTCCCTCGATTGATTTGATTAGACAAATTTGATTCTATCACTTTGTCATTTCCAAATTACTAAGTTAACGCTTCAGTACATCATTAATTAAAAAAAAATAATTATTGGGAACATTTGCGTTTTGGAGTCAAGAAAATAAAAGATTATTAATCTCGGAGATTTCTTTTTTTAAGGACCACAATTTCTTAAAAATGTTGACTACTCGTCGACATTTCCTGGGAATAAGATGCAAATTCAGTTTAAAGTACTACTGGTAGGTTAACATAGATTCCGAAGAAAAAAATGAATCTAGGACCCGCCGTCAAAATACCAAAAAGATAAACTTGTAATAAAATTACGAAAAATTACGATAATAATTTATTCACGTGCGCCGCGTGTATTTTTCGTTTCGTCTATTATCATCGCGAAATATTATTTTTAACGCTGTCTCGTATTTTTTTGGTATCTTAAGCGTTCGTATTTTCAATATCGGGATTTCGAGCGTATTCTGCACACGAGCGTAGAAAATACGCCTCTCTGGTTTCACGTTTGTAACACTACACTATCGTAGTAGTACTGTGACGCGTCGGATACTTTGAGTTTCTTATCTCTGTACTTTGCATATGCCCTTACTGGGCTGTAGACGGGATTTCGTAAAACCAATTCAATTCAATTACATTGTCGTACACGAATTACTGGTTTTTTGTTGTTTTCTTCTTAAATAATTGTTTTCGAGTAATTTGGCAATTTACTTGAAGCAATTTTTCTACTCAATCATTTTTGTATCCATATTTATATTTTATATTTTTATACTCGAAATATTGATTTCTCTTTATTAAATAATGTTTTCAAGTAATTACATAAAATTAACTAATCGCAAAATTCGATTTCAAAGCAATTTAACATTTTAAAAAAATGCAACTTTGTCGCTTCTTAGAATTCTACTTATTTATTTACAAAATAATGTTTCCACGTTATTTTCCAGAACAATTAATCGTATTTTTGAAGTAACTCCATGCATTTTTTTTTTATATATATTTTTTAATGCAATTCAATCGTTTGTTACCATCCAAATGATCGATTTTGTTTTTTCTTCAAATTATTTTGAAAAACAATGTCTTTAATTTTGATCTCAAAATGGAAATTGAAGCCAATTTTTTTAGAATCTCAACATAAATGCTATTACCCTTTTTACTACCAGCATTACCAACGTTTCATTCTTGAATAATATTCTCCGAGCATTTTGAGCCTAAAGTAAGACGGGGGAAACTTTTCCAAAAGTCAAAATCAAAAAGTACCCGGAAATTGCTCACAAAAATCAAATCCCAACTGTATCAATCTCGATACTGTAAAAAATCTAAAAAATTTCCAACCGTCGCTGGCAAGCAGTTTTTTTTACCTTTCCGGAGACGGTCTCTCCGTCGTAATAGAGAGGATGAGGTTCTTTCTTTCCGTCCTCCGACTTGATGTCCGCCGTCTTTCTCGTTCCAGACCCATCCAGGACGATCTCCAGTCCGGCGGACTGGCCGAATCCAAAGAAACTCTGCAAGATCCAAAGTTAAATCCCAAATATCCTCGCAGCCCACCCAACACCCAACTGGCTTCCCGGTAAATTATCAATTGCAAAAAAAGCTCAAGTTTCTTAAAAACTTACAATTTTCACAAACTTACCATTTTTTTTTTTTTTTTT
>JAPYZC010002170.1:0-15638 GCA_030522665.1 Ichneumoninae sp. A BG-2022a
AAAATAACTTCTCCGCTGTGGTGAGCCAGGTTGTCATTTGAATTCGCAATATATAACATTAGCAGGAGCGGGTCCAAAGGCTCAAGAGTAATTTGATTAAGGCGGACTAACGGACTCTCCGTACCAAACTCCTTTTTGCTACTTTTTGCGATTGAACTTTCATGACCTATCTTTAGGGCATGGAAGTTTTAGGGCGTCGGTTTCCGAGACTAGTCGCTCTGTACTTTTAACAATCCATACACCATTGATAGTGTGCAAAGTTATTCCGTTCGGGCCTCGTGAGGTAAAACGTGGCATTCGGCTAAAAACTCGCGCAATCGAGTACCGTCGATGGGGCGCCTCGGGTTGCAGTACGGAAACTCTGCACTCGATCCAGTAATGGTTTTCCGGGACACTAATGCTCGGAGTACGGGAGCCTCATAGAAACTGCGTTTTCCCTTATACTTATCGGATATTCCGTATTCCGTGTGTGCTCTTAGAAACTCCGCCCGGAAACGTAAATAACTTCTCCGCTGTGGAGAGCCAGGCTGTCATTTGAATTCGCAATATATAACATTAGCAGGTCCGGAGGCTCGAAAGTAATTTGATTAAGGCGGGCTAACGGATATTCCGTGCGGGTTTCCGTTTTTAGACTTTTTACGCTTGAACTTCCATGACCGATTTTTGTTGTAAAAACATTCATCCAACGCGGCGCCGTCGACGGGGCTCGTCGTGCCAAATAATTTGTTTTCGACTATTCAATCTGGACTGTTGGCGAGTATTAGTTTTCGGAGAGCTAATGAACTCTGTGGCACCAACTATGTTTTCAACTATTCGTCGAGGTCTGGCGATGGGACAAACACAAGGAATTTAAATTTGCTTCGTCAGTGAGAAGATGGAGTGGCAATCAGGGCAACGATGTACACCCGGAAAAAAAAATTATTTGACGGCCACCGTTTATTTGGATTGAGTAAAATATTTATTTGATTTAAATAAATATTTATTTCAGTTACACAACAATTTACTTAATTTCACAAAATATTGATTTAAATCAAATACATATTTAACTTAATTCAAATAAACGGTGGCCGTCAAATAAATTTTTTTTCTGGGTGTATGAATGTCATTATTTAATTTCGATAAGCGGAGATACTTTTTAACATTGATTTAGTTTGGACGCGGAAGCTCAATATAGCCAGTATCGTTACCGTTCTCAGATTCGAGTAGTACAATAGCGCAGTGACGATAAAACGAACAGTCAGACTAGCGACTATTACCGTGTCGTTAAATTAAGGTAACAATCAAGCAAGTGGTTCGGCCCCTGCCGCAGAACCCGGTACGTTGGAGCGTTAAAAAAAACGGCAATTGTATAACAACGAAACCTTTCACACCGATCGACAACGATAAAACTGGCTCGCGTTTTTTTATCCCCCCAGTTATTTTTTATATTTTTTTTTTCAACACAAAGAGAGAGATAGAGTTATAATTGAATCGTCAGATTGATTGCCATCGAGAATTCTGGTCGTTGGAGCGCGCAGTGCCTACGCGCAACCCATAACGAGAGCCCATCGGTCAATCATTCCCCGAGGATCCCGTTCGTCCGGTTCATCCCGGTCGTGCGTGTTATACTCGCAAGAACGGAATTTCGGGGTCACGGTGAGGCGCCCGCGTCCCGTCGCGTAGGGTGGAAGTCAGCTCGCCCTCGGTATATTATATACGGCGATACGGTATGAGGTGTATGTGTGTCGGATTAGTCGTGGGTGGCGGAGGAAGCTAACGGGAAGGAAGATCTCACGGGGGCGCCTAGGTGAGGTTGGGAGCGCGGACAACGGGGCGAAGGCCGAAACGGATTGGTGATCCTGACAAATGACCGGGCGGTCGGTTAGTGACAGCTCCGAGCCATCCGCCATGACATCGGATCCGTTATACCGAAAGCCTATCCCCACCCCCGCACCCGCCCGCGAGCCCCCGGGAATACGTCGTCGCAGGTACCTCGTACATTGTCATACCTTCACGCCCTTCCGAGATAATTATTTTTATCATCCCTCTCCCGCCGTCCGGCAGAGAATTTGACCGATTCATCATATTCCCAATGGGCAGTTTTAGCCTTGAAAATTATTGCCATCCGCCGTGGCAACGCTAACCAGAGAACATGCAAAAAGCTACTTCATACTTGTCGTCGTTAACTCGAGCGATCGATATATAATGACACTCCGCCACGCGATATCCCACGCGAACAAAAGTCCCCCGGCTCTGTTAAATTACCACTTGCCGATCAATTTCTGGCGACCCATTGGAGCGCGACGAGTTACGAGCTACGAGGCGTTGCCTGAGGGGGCAAAAGACTCGATTAAAGGTGAACGACGCATATCCGTGGGACAATAAAAGAAAAAGCTTCCCCACTCCCCGGCACTCGACACGAACCGAATGGGACTTTGAAACTATATGTATTTCGGCTTCTCCCCCATTCTCCGAGGTTCTCCGGATTCCTGGCATTTGAATTCACGTTTTTACCTCGTGCACCAAACTCGCATCCCTTATTCATGGAATGTACATGGCGTCGGGCTCGAATCTAGCTCCTCGCCGGATCGCGCGATTAAAATACTCAGCGACACGATAAAGAAAATCCGATGGGCCTGATGGATCTTTCCAGTTAAAATAATTGATCGCGAAGTGGTTGCGTCGCGGGGGCGAGAGTCGCGTGACACCTCTTTTTTCATACGCCGCAACCCTGTTGTTGAGGATTATGGCGCGTCTCGTCACGTACCCAAGGGGTGTCTCGGGATCATCCCCGGCGGATCGATCAACCACTCTCGACCTTGCCGTCCTCTCTCGACCTGCCCTCACTATTGCCTCTCGCCTTACACCGTTTCCACCCGGAGGATGAGCCAGCCGACCGCCCGGACTCGTCCTCGAGACTCCGAATCCTCATACCAGCCGCTCACAATCTCTCTCACGCTTTTCACTCGACGTTGATAGGCGCACTTGCGAAGCGGGATCCTGCGAGAGGAAACACGCCGCCGTTATCCGATGCTCCGCGCATCCGCGCCACCTTCGTCACACACGGGTCACGGGTTAGTCACGCCTCGTGGCCAAATCCTGGATTTAAGGCGGCTTCGACACATGTTCTCGAGCGCCTCGCACCGAACGCCGATGCTGAGAAAGGAGCAGGACGCGAAATAGAAAATAGGCCGACAAAACATATCGATCCTTCTATCCTTGCCCGGAATCCCTTCTCCGACCTCCCCGCGCCGCCCTCCAGACATTCCCGGCTTCAACGAAGACTGGATATTGATTGCCGCAGACTTCGCGAGACTCCTTTTCCTCCTCGGTCTTCCAACGCCGCATTGTCTTTGGGAAAGCTCGGAATAGGCGAAAAAGAAGAAAAAGGTGTTCCATTCGATCTGTAGAAGGGGGAGGGCGGGAGGTTTAAGGGAAAAGTTGCTCCTCCAAAAGTCCCGAGCGTCGAACGTCCGACGACTTAATTCCGTCGAATTGAATTAGCCGTCAACGACTCGACGGCCGACGGCTCTTGGCGCAAATCCGAGTTTCTCCTCTTTTTTTTATCTCTGGTATAAATGGGGGACATAATGACCGGAGTAGAAAAGATCCGCTTCGTCCGTCCGGCCTTTGATCGAACACCGGGCTATATTGGTTTGCATTGATTGTACGATTCGGCTGTTTGGATGCAATTTCTTCGCCGAGAAATTGGATTAGTTTTCTCACGTGCTGCGGCACCGGCAGCGGCGCTCCGGGTATCTCGCTCCGAAAAATGCTCCCTTGGCGACCGTGGAAGTATCGAATCTCGAAGTTTTCACTCGGTCCGTACACACCGGCACATAGTTACACGAAGGCGAGTCTCGGTGCACCGCCTAGACTCGAGCTATGAACGACGTTGTGTACCGGGGTTGGGTGGTGGTTGTACATGTGCACGCGGGCGTGCTCAAGACTTCAAAAGTGCCGACTCGATTCGCGCCGGTGCTCCCTCGCAATTTACGCCTTTAATGGCGATTCTTCGTATCGCGAAGCGTGTTCCCGCCCGAGAGCGAGGAGGCGAGTACACCGAGTACCGAGCTGGAGCAGGTTGCGCTCCGCTCCGAGAGCCCGGAGGCGCACGTGAAGAAACTTTAAAGTCGAGAGCGAACTACCCGCTTCGGAGCTACGAGCCATCGACCTCCTTCTCTCCTCCCGATACAACTGTACGACCTCCGACTATTGCGAATCGGGTGTGACTGCAGTTTGACTCCGGCGGGCGAACGGTTCCGTGGCATCCAACAGACGCGTACAACATCCCTTACAAGTCGCAAGTAGAAATACAAAAAAGAAAAAGCAACATAACATTTTTCCTCGACTTCGCTACCATAACCGCTTTCGTTGCATGCAATGCGGGCGGTAAATAGCCTATTAATGATTAGGGTAAAAGTGAGGAATATGGACCGGTCCATATATCATTGATTTATGTGTTAATCGAGGTGGGCCATTTTCACCATTTTTACCCTAATGATAATTATTAACCTGTGCGCATGCGCAGTACTGTTTGATCTCTACCCGGGGAATAATAGGGTTCATTACTCCCTCTGCAAGCCCCATTACTCTCGGGGGAGTAATGGTCATTGAGGAATATGATGATTTTGCGGCGCAAGAAACGTGCTTGCTTTAACGAAGTCGGAAAAAAGTATCGTATGCTACGCGGGCGGAAGCGAATTTTCACCCCCTGTGATTTCTGTCCTCGCTTCACTCGGGCAGCAAACTTCACACTCGGCGAAAATTACGCACTTCCCTCCCTTGTAGCATAATTTACTATTTTTTCCAACGTCGCTGAAGTAACCACATTCCTTGCGAATCGCACGGGCGGAAAATTACCTATTATTGACCAACGATCATTATTAACCTGTGCGCATACACAGTACTGATTCAATCACTCCCTAGGGAATAATGGGGTTCATTGTTCCCCCCTGGAAGCCCTATTACTCCCGGGGGTGTAATGGTCATTAGCGAATATGACGATTCTGCTACACAAGAAATGTGGTTATTTTAATGAAGTCGGAACGAAGTTTCGTATGCCACACGGGAGGGAGCGCATTTTCACCGCGTGTGATTTTTGCCCACCCTTCGCTCGGGCAGCAAAGTGCGCACTGAGAAAGAGAAATGGTTGGATTAAGACAAGGCGCGGGGACATAAGTTCAAAGGCATTATTTGGTTGGTACAACAAAATGTTTATTTTATATTAACATGGTTTGAATCAACCGAAACGAATAATCGTTCAATAAAACAATGCTATAGTTGTACCAACCAAATAACAGCTTTGAACGTATGTCGCCGTAAATTTTTGTTAATCGAAATATTTTTTTCTCAGTGCACGCTCGGCGAAAATTGCGGGCTTTCCTCACTTGAAGCATAATAACTATACTATTGTTTTAAGGCGGGTGGAGCGCTCCACACTAGTCAAACGAGTGCTATATTTTTAATGTCGTTGATACAAACTTTTACACATCTGTTGATTATAGTGAATGGTTATTTTATTAAAGCAGGTGTCCTTAATATAGAAAACATTAATTGCAATGTATTTGCAAAAATTAACGGGTTTGGGCTAATTTTCGGAAAAATATAGGGTGAACCAGCAAATGAATGGACAGGGCCAATGAATGGACACTTTCCATTAGAGGACGTGCAAAAAAAAAAGTCTATTCATTGGCTTTTTCGCCCGCTTAACTGTCCATTAATTTACCCTATATTCATTCAGATTTTTTAAAGAATAATTTACGATTTTTTCTTGATTTTGATGTATTACGGCTCATTCACTTCGTTGAAAGATGCTTTACGAATTCACCATCTAGATAATTAATAATATTTTCCGTTTACAAATGGCAGCCTCTTGTTTGTTTCTTGTTTGTGAAAAAGAATGAGCCGTAATAGATCAAAGTGGAGCGAAAATTACGGATTACTCGTTGAAAAAATTAAGCGAATATGTACTTGTTTGAAAATTATCACAAAACGGTTAATATTTTTGGAAATTCATTGCAATTTATGCTTTTCTACGTTAATGACATCTGCCGTAATACAAATAACTATCCACTACAGTAGAACGTCGATTATTAGAACTAATTGGGACCGACTGCCGTTCGGATAAGGGAAAATTCCGATAAACCGAATCTGTGTTCGGATGATTGACTTTCGGATAAACAAAATCATCGAATGACGTTTCTGATAATTGACGTTCGGTTAATCGGCGTTCTACTGTAGAATCAATAGATGCGTAAAAGTTTGTATAAACGACTTTAAGAATGTACCGCACATTTCACTAGTGCAAAGCGCTCCAACCTTCTTAAATTAAAATCCCGTTTGAAATCTCACTTTTGCGTTCGCCGACTGCGCCGACTTCTTCGATTTTCTCCTGTCCGCAAAATGGATTGATGGTTTTTTTTGCAGATCAACGACCTTTCGGTCGGTTCTCAATGATTACCGAGTCACATTTTCTCAACGAGACGCGAACTGGAGATAAAAGTAAATGAGGTCGGTAAATTCGTGTTGTCCAAATTCACCGGGTAAGATTTACGAGGCTCGTAGGTATCTTGAAATATAATCTCTGACCTCTCCGGTCATTTGTTCGCCGTGAGATGGAAAGAGTGCGGCGGGTCGGGGGGCGGGAAGTAGTGGAATTTTTCCGACCGAATATTTCTTACTTCCTTCCCTGTCTCTCATTCTCCCCGAGACCCTGGGACTTTTCTTTGAGAATGCGCGGAGCGTTCCGGTAGCTTCGTATTCGTTACGAAGCCCGAGCGGGGAGCGCTACTCGCTGACTGGTCCTTAACTGAAACAAACGGCGAGGGGTCCGCCGCAGTTGTCCCTGCGCGGGATTACTGTCAAGAAATGGCTCTCCAAGTGAGAAAGAAAGCACAGAATCGTCCCGGCGAGGGAGATCGCCTCGCCGAATAATCCAACGAAATAAAAAGTCCTCGGGGCGTTCGTTAGTTCGCGCCTCACTCGGAGAAAGTTCATCGAACGAACTTCCGAACAATAAACGATGTATGCATCGTCCAAATTTTTCGGACGAGTTTCTCACCCCGCTAACGCGAGTAATTTTAGTTCGAGAACACGCATACGCGACAAGTTTTATGTAACACAATGGGTACGGAACAACCCGACCGGTTTTGCTTTGCAAATCCTCCTTTATGCGCGAGCGCGCTCGTCGGGTGACGCGCCGCCACACGAAACCTGACCATTCGCCGATTCACGTTTCCGAAATCTCGGGAGGATAGGCCGCACGCTGGACACCTCTGGTCGACATTGGCTCCAGCGGCATGTACACCGAGAGCAAAAGCCGAGGCCGGGGACCACACCTTCTCATGCATATTCGCCGAGAGATATACCAGGGTTGGGGAAGGGGTGAGCTGGGGGGAGGGGGGGGAGGGGGAAGTAGAGGTTTATGAAACGTAGAGTTTACAGTGTTATCCTCTTGAGCTAGGCGCCCCCTAACATCCTCCGCACCCCCCCCCTCCCCCCTCCACTGGCGGGTTACATATGCCAGATATTAATTCCAGACCGCCCGGTCCACGCTCGAGTATATTATACTTGCAACATATAACACAACACATACTCTGAATGTATACGCCACATCCTTTACACGGCGTACACGTAATACCCCTCCGAAAACTTTGTATTATTAAACGAGGGCCCGGCAGCGAGGGCGAAACCGCGGATACCTCTGGAATTCAATATAATATCAGTTTGGGGGGGGGGGAAAAATGTGCGAGTGATACTGGCTGTGACCCTTCGGAGGGATCGGTTCGCAAATTTTGATGTCGCCGACTGCGCTCGTACGCCTCCTCTCGACACGCTGTATATCAATCTCGAGGTTCCCACACATCGGCCATAGAGTGTGTTGGGCTCACGGACTGCGGAGGATCATCGGAGGCCGCACAATTGCGTGGAATGTGTATAACCGTGGGATACGCGTAGCTAATCTGTGTACCCTGTTGCGGCTCGGACTGTATAGTATTGCCGCACGGCTGTATATGGGATACACGGGGTCTGGCGTTATCGCAGAGAAACTCGAGTGTATCTGGACGCGTTGCCGGCATGCTGGCCAGTCGGCGACCACTGCCCACGACCGCCACGCCGCTATCTCGTCATCTACACTGATTTACCGCCATATGCACCGCGGACCGCGTATCGTCAATTTCGTGGACGACGACTCACGCTCGCCCATCGGGAACAATGAGTTTCCATGGCGATGGAGAAATACAAATATCGTCAAAATTCTCCGTTGCGCCTTTCATTACGTCGAATGCTTTTGTTCTGTTTTTTTTTTATGATTATATAATATTGTATAAATTATAATTTTACAAAGAACCGACAGCGGTTGGCGCATGGTTCCGGTAGTCCCCCAAATCAAGCGGACCACATAGAATTTTGCCAACAACCCGGAAAAATTGCGGCATGTGCGTCCGCATTCGCCTATGTTCCTGCCAGCATATTGTCTGCAAGTTGTCAGCAAGACTTGCTGGTGTTTTGCGTTTCATACCGAAGATTAATTTACTTGAATCATGGTGATATTCGGTTAAATTTAAAAAAAATCGATTTCTTATAAAATTGAAATGCCTCTATCGATTCTCACAAAAATTCAATTCCAAGGATCGTTAGTGCTAGTCCATTTGTGTATTATACTTCATCTGACACACAAATAGACCATCCAGAATTTTGATCTCTTTCACAGCTGGTAAGAATAAGAAATCGGCTTATAGCAAACGTTGTTGGATTTTCGCTACCAATATGTTGCAACTTCGTCCTTGAAACGATTGTTGCAATATTGCTGGCAAACAATTACTCTTGTTTGCCTCTGTTATCGTTGGCTATTTGGATTCGTGGTCACTACTGGGATGGGTGACCGCTTAGCAGTGCGCTAGCTGGCGGATCGACCATTGAGCAGGGGGCGCTTTCTTCTGAGACTTTGGAGTTTCTGCACTTTACCCAAGTGCAAAAGTACCGGAGAATCAGTAGAATATGGGAGTCTCACCCATACCGGGCCCGTGCCAGGAGTACCGGCACGGGTTTTCCGTAGTTTCACAGTGTCCCCGGCAAATGCGGTAAGTGTAGCTAAGTCGGCTACGGATGCACTGGAAAGTTAGATAGCTTAGCTGAGTGCGGGTAGGGAGTATTAGGGAGGAATAGGGGTGGGGTTCCGTAACAGCCCAAAAAGCGTATAATACGATGGAAATGCAACAACAAAAACATTATCATTGTATAAACTGGTCATACCCGTGTATAAACCATTGGGCAGGGCCCAGCCAACCTTTACGGTGGTTCTTCTTATTGGAACTCACTGCAGCTGTTCTCTTTTGGACGCCCGCCAAACTTCGAGTTTCTGCGAACTCGTCGTTTCACTCGTAAGATGCGCTCGATCAAGTTAACAGGACAAATAGATCGAATGAATTCAATCCCGCTGATGACTGTCGATCTCGTACGATGCTCGGACGTTCGCCCGTAAATTGAATCATACGTTTATCCGCGCTGTGTGTCAGGTCGCCGAGAACAAACAACGACGATATTGAATAACAGCGAACGGTAGCTGTTTTGGTAACTGATTTCAGAACAATATATAGATATGAGAACCCGGTCATATTACTGTTGAATAGCCGTTGTCAGCGTGAAGAATCCTCTCGATGGATTTCAACTCGATTCAGTCCCTAGCAAGTTAACGGACGGCTGCTTTTAGGGAAAAAAAACTAAAAATCGGACCGAAAAACGGACACGTCCGTTGGGGAATTAAACGGACTACAAAAACGGTAAAACGGACAGTACGTTTGGATTGGTCCTTTTTCGGTTGCGGAAACCGAGGAAGGACCGAACGTTTTTTATAAAAAATGTTGGCTAAGTTTTAAAATTTTTTTGTTGTTTTGCTTTTAATTATGTTTTTAATGAAAGGTCAGAATAAAAATACGATCTTGGTCCTTTTTCGGTTGCGGGAACCGAAAGCGGACCAAAGCAAATTTTTCGAAAAAAACGTACGGTCCGTTTTCTGTTTCCGCAACAGAAAAAAGACCAAATACCAACAAAAAATGTACAGTTCGTTTTGTCGTTTTTACGGTCCGTCTTGTTCCCCAACGGACGTGTCCGTTTTTCGGTCCGTTTGTGGTCCATCATCTTGCTAGGGGTACTGTAGTACATAAGGTAAAGGACCCAGTTTGTGCACCCAGAAAAATAATTTATTTGACGGCCACCGTTTATTTGGTTTAACTAAAATATTTCTTTGACTTAAATAACTATTTATTTAAATTAAGTGAATAGTTACTTAAATTAAATAAATATTTTACTTAAACCAAATACACGATGGCCGTCAAATAATTTTTTTTGCTATGTGTGACAGGGATACCTCTAGCATAGTCAGCTCCCCACCATTTGATATGCAGACAATGGGGGACGCGTGTTCGGGGCTCAGAAACTGCGGCTCTTGGTCCTCCTTGTTTATCCCTATGATTTTACACGCTTAAAGTGAGAGAGCTGCGTAGAAGTCTCATAAATTGGGTACTTTACCTTACCACATACTATTTCGGAATGTCAATTAAAAGCCCGGCTGGCCTACCGTCAGGGATACCTACAACCTCGAGTGGATTGCCCTTTCGCCGATCCCGCTACTGCCAGTAATAAACGTATGAGAAAACAAGCGAGTGCGTACGCGCGAAGATATGAGGAGGCATTGCCGTCAAGTGTGCCTGTATCTGACGAGCGCATGAAAGAAACTGTCGATCTCGCACGATGCTCGATATGTTCGCTCATAAATTCAATCATAGGTTTCTCCGCACTGTGTGTCAGGTCGCCGAGAACAAATAACGACGATATTGAAGATAGCGAACGGTAGGGTGGAACGGATTTCCGTAAAAGGATATGAGAGCCCGGTCACATTACTATTGAATAAGAATGCTTGGCGTGAAGAATCCTCTTAATAGATTTGAAATCGGTTCAATACGTACTACATATTATTTCTCGAATTGCAATTAAAAGCGCCATTGGCCGACCGTCAAGGATACCTAAACGCTCGAGTGGATTGCGTTTTGGCCGATCCTGCTACTGGTGGTAATAAACGTATGAGAGAACAAGGGAGCGCGTACGCGCGAAGATGTGAGAAGTCGGCGCTCGTTTTGATTCCTCGAACGCTGTCGAGAAAATACCGCATCGTCAAAAGATAATAACTACGTCGCAATTCTGGTAATTGTAAATCGTCATTTTTGCATCGCAATTATTTATTATTCAGAGTAAGTTATCTCGTCGTTATAAGTAGAAACAAGTTATTGGTCACTTGTGTGTTACCATTCATTAGTTATTTTTTTTAATATAAGAGGAAAAATTGTTCAATATGGTCCGAACTGAATAAGGATCAGTCAGCTCGTCACATTGGCTTGTGCACCTCAATAAAAGTCTACTATATATAGTAGACTTTTATCAAGTCAACTATATAAAAAAAGGGTACTATGTAAAATATATAAACTTATGTGTCTTTGCCTGACATACTTATGTATTTTGAGTGATGTTGCAAATTCCTTGAGTCCTCCGACTACCCAACCTGTGATTGTTTCATTGCTGATAAAGCTAGTCGACCAAGTAAAATTATATTTTGAGTAACCAGAAGTTTATTACATCTGGTTATTCAAAATATAATTCATTAGTTCTCTTAAAACTAATTGTCGCAAATCAATAAATAAAATTCAGTTCAGAATTCTGAGCCCTAGCAGCAGCTGTCCCAGGCTGCGTCACATGAAGCATCACTAGCAAATCGTCAAAGAAATCTAACAAATAAAAGTAGATAAAATTAAAGCATTGCCGTAAAGTGCGTCTATACTTTACGAGCGAGTGGAAAAACTCTCGATCTCGCACGATGCTCGATATGTTCGATCGTAAATTAAATCATACGTTTATCGGCGCTTTCTACTATAAAATATAATTCCCTGAGGGAATGTTTATTTTTTACCATTGGGACAATAATCGCAAATCGTAACTGTAATTATCGTTTAACCAATTAAATATAGTTCAACAGAAACTATATGCATAGGGTAAAAGTGGAGAATATTGCCTGGTCTATATATCATTGATTTACGTGTTAATCGAGGTGGGCCATATTCACCACTTTTACCCTAGACGTTCCCTCAGGGAACTATTCCGTATAGTAAAAATAACTATATCTTTTCTCCCAGCGCGAGGTCGTCGAGAACAAATAATCACGATAATGAATACAGCGAACGGTAACGAATTTCAGTAAAGGATATGAGAGTCCGGTCATATTACTGTTGAATAACATTGGTCAGCGTGAAGAATCCTCTCGATGGATTTCAACTCGGTTCAATACTGTACTACGTATACTACATACTATTGCGCGAATTGCAATTAAAAGCCCGGCTGGCCGACCGTCAGGGATACCTACACGCTCAAGTGGATTGCGCTTTCGCCGATCCCGATACCGCCAGTAATAAACGTATGAGAGAACAAGCGAGTGCGTACGCGCGATGGTACGAGGAGGCATTGCCGTCAAGTGAGCCTATATCTGACGAGCGAGTGGGGAAAAAAAGTGTGGGGAAATATATGCCTCGGGCTCTATCGGCGGAGTGTCGAGTGGTGCGTAGGAGAATCCACTGGGAACGAAAGGGATTGAGCAAGGGAGGGAAAATTACACGATTCGAGTGTAAACCACAAGCAAGCGAGTCCGCGCGAATACAGTACCGGTCGAACTACCCTATCGCGAGAGAATAATTTACACGCCAACAACCGGTGAAACCCCGCTTTAGAAATAGCCTATGGGTAAGCTCTTCCGTTAACTCTCCACTCTATTCGAACTATGCGCGTGAGTTGCCACTCACATCTCTCGATCCGCCTCGTGGAATTTCCACTCAATCCCTCTGTGTCCGGCCGGGCATTAAAAGCTCTCGTTTTTTCCCTTGTTTTACGAATGCGGGCGCCCGAACACTCGAGCCTACGCCACTCTTTCGGCCCGAAAGATGTCCCGATTGGCCGTTCATTGCGAATAACAAGTGGAATCGTGGCGAGCGCGTATAAACCGGCCGGCATTCGGCACCTCGTACGCACACACACGAGCGCAAGGGCCAAAGGGATTTGGAGAATTTGTCACGAGAGGTTAATTGCGTGCGACGCTACGCCCGGCAATCAACCCGCTGCTCACTCTTCGACGATATTTTTCCGATTCCAACGACATATTATTTTTTTTTTTGTCCGCAACCCCTATTTTTTAAAATAAACTAGATACGGTTTCTGCACACTTGCAAGCTGCCCGTATTCAATTAAACGAACTGCTTCCCACCACGCAAAAGGACCGTGCATGCCACATTTTTCTTCCTTCGTTATGCACACCCATGTGAGGTAAACGCACACAGAATTTAATGTCAAGCTTAAAAAAAAAGAGCACACGGTATAATATCGCAGTAAAGAACGAGAGTATAGGTAGTTAAAAA
Source organism: Ichneumoninae sp. A BG-2022a (assembly GCA_030522665.1). Lineage (NCBI taxonomy): Eukaryota > Metazoa > Arthropoda > Insecta > Hymenoptera > Ichneumonidae > Ichneumoninae sp. A BG-2022a. The sequence continues at coordinate 13,437 of JAPYZC010002170.1, forward strand.
TGGCGAGAAGGTCCTCACAGTTACAGCGCGACGGATCGAAGTTGGGGGTGCGAGTCACACAGGAACGAGAGGGTGATAAACGTCTCGCGGGCGCTGGGGGCCTCCTCAACGTTATTTCTCGGTATCCGGCGGACGGGGCGGGGGGGGGGGGGCGAAACCCAGAGCTTTTCTCGCCGAACGTTATCGCAAAAATGTCAACGAAACTTTTGCTTATCTCTCCCGTGAGGGAGGAGAGAGGAGTGTGCGACTTCTTTTTTCGGTCCAGCCTCAGCGAGGAGTGGACGACGAGGAGGAGGTCGTTAGGCCCCGCTCGGGTTGAGCGACGCTTGCCGGGTCTTTGGGACGAAAGAGAGGAAGGGACCACGTCCGTTGCCACTAGCATTGCCTGCTTCAACCTCGTATTCCCTTCACCTCTTTGTCCGTTTCTCCGCCAGCGTCGTCGCTTTTGCGACTGAAACTTGCCAAGTCGGATAATGGCGAAGTTATGACTCGAACTCAAGACGCCCCTTCCCCACCGTAGTTCTTACTACCTTTCTCCCTCGCTCGCTCACAGCTTCGCGCAAACCCCCACCACCAACCCCGCCCTATTCCTCCCTCGTGGTTCCTTCTGCCCGTTATACACGCCAACTCTAACAACCCTTTAAGCCAAAGACAGGAGTTCCACGGACCTGCCAAGTGTTTCCCAGCGTACACAGAACTCTGCGAGATCTTACCTTGCACTTATCGTCCCGTTGTATTGTATATGTATCCACGGTGCCTAGATTGTCGGGGCAGCTTGTGAGGCATCGCGAAATTCGGAAGTGCACCGTGTGACTTCGACTATACGGAGAACCTGCGCGTTGCGGGAATAACTTCGACTGTACCGACGACACTCCCAACTTTGCAATCAAAGACAAATAGTATGTAGATTTCATGCAAAGGCTTTCGGCGCGGAACGAGCTGTAATTCTGTAGGATTCATCGTATGTTTCGGCAATGAAGCTCCGCGCAAATCAGGTCATTATCAATCCTGGGCGATGGAGTGGCGTGGAAAGAGGAGCCCCACAAGGTCCTGTGATCAGGGATTCCGAGACTGTTTTTTCCGGACTCGTCGTCGTTGTTGGGATTAGTGGGTGGCTAGTATGAGGGATGGAATTACCCGGAAACCATAGCGAGCTTTGGGTTTAGCGTAAGGGTGGAAGAGCGATGGAGCACCGGTGGTAGACGAAATTATACACGTTCCCGATTGTGTGTCTGGGCGAATCGAGAGATGCGTACGGTTCGTTTGCAGGATCATCCGTGGAATAACCGACATGAAGCGGTAGCGGGGAAACTAGACGATACCTGCTCTACCGATGATTTCGATGGTCCTCAATATCGAACTTCCAAACTGGAAGCGCTTTGAATCGGCGAGGAGCTTCGGAGGGATATAGCGACGAGAGAGGAAATGAAGGGTAAAGCCAACGAGCCGGGACATGGTACTAGACTCCGCTGTGACCGACATGAAAATTTCCCACGGGAGTACGCAGCTTAAAGTATGCTTTAGGGCCGGCTGAGTGCAATGCACCGTACTTTATACGCGGGAGAGCTTCCAACCGAAAATGCGTACGATGTACTCGATGTGCGCGGCGCGCACTGCGATGAGAGTTACGTACAGAAATTCAAAAGTCGAGGCACTCGAAAGTCAATTCCCTCAATGGCCCGAACGCTCATGGCGAAACCGCTTCGGACATAGTGCCAGGCTCGTTCGGACGTACATTCATCCACATTCGGGCACTCATCGAGGGCAACCTTAAGGAGGGAGTCTCGCTACGCGCTGACTTCGCATAAGTTCGACAACAATAATTGAATTTTGCAAGTACTTCTTGATGGTGAAAATATCTAAAAAAAATCATGTATACTAAAAGTACTGAGAAGATTAATTTTGCATAATAATAATTGCGAAATGTTATTAACAAATTCATAAAAAAATTGATTGGTTTACAAATTACCCGGCAACAAAACTTTTTTTAATGAAAATGATTCGTTTATTTTTCTGAATACGTATGAATTTTTTTTAGATTTTTAAGTAATCGTTGATTTTTGGTCTATAAAAAAAAATAAAAAATCAACGATTACTTAAAAATCTCAGTACCTTTAGTATACACGATTTTTTTCAGATTTTTACACCATCAAGAAGTACTTGCAATTTTCTCTTATTGTTGTCGAACTTGTGCGAAGTCAG
>JAPYZC010002171.1:0-16539 GCA_030522665.1 Ichneumoninae sp. A BG-2022a
AATGAGAAAATGAGAAAATGAGAAAATGAGAAAATGAGAAAATGAGAAAATGAGAAAATGAGAAAATGAGAAAATGAGAAAATGAGAAAATGAGAAAATTGACAAACTGGGAAATAAAAAAAAATAACTTACTTTTTTTACTTCTATATCTTGGGAAATACGGATCGTACGGATGTCAGGTACAACTCATTTCAAAGGATAAAGTCCAGACTTTAAAACAAATGCTGTTTCATATTTCAAGGATTCGCCATTGCCAGGATATCGAGCTTTGAATAAATATACTTGCAACCCTTTCGCGTGTACAAATCGCTCCGTGAAATTGGATCGAGACCAAGTGAAAATACGTCGGACGAGATGGTTTATTTTGATAAATTTTGCTCTCAGCGATAACTCACTTTTGAGGGATCGTGGCTTAGCCTGCTTTCGTCTGGACATCGCCACAGCGTCCAGTATCTTCTTATCTCACTCACACTGAAATCCTATTTGAAAAAAGAAACTTTATGCAAAATATATTTGTAAGAAAAACAAAAGTCACCAACGCTCGACGAAATCATTGACAAAAATATATCTGTATTTTGTTTAATCCGCACTTCGTTGCCGTTAACGCGAAACGAAAAACGTCAACGCCGTCCGAACACCACTACCAGCGGTACCGGAAGCACGTGGCGCTGCGCGGAAGACTCGTTACACCCCTGAAAGCCGGGCGAAGGACGCGCGCGTACGGCGGACGCGCGACAAGTGCCGTCGCCCTCCGGAGCCAAGTTCCTCCCTCGTTGTTCAGGGTGCACGAATCTACTACCAACAATCCCCCCCCCTTCGCCCCTCCGCCCTTCTCCCACTGTCCGGGACAACTCGCGATTCACACGGTCGCGCAGGCGCCCACATTCGCCTCGAAACCCTCAAAGCATTATCTTCAATTCACTCCTAACCCGCGGTAGATTGTTGACTCCTTGACCATTTGTAGTTGCTCCAAACCGCGACGGTTGCAAGCATTTTTTTTTTTTTTTTACTGTTTTCAATCTTCAACTTGACCTTTGACTAAATCTGACATCAGGCTCGTGTCCGACTCGAAAAAATACAGCGAAATATGGGGTCGCAAAGATCTTTTTTGAAAATTTGGATTCCAACTCAAAAAAGTTAGACGCGCCATTTTGATTTTTTTTTTTCATTAGCCTGTAGAGTCTTTCAAAAAAGCTCGTTTATTTCAGGTGGATATGTAATGCATTTTTCCGCGAGGTACACAATAGGCACGTTGGATGCCACGTAGAGCCATTGGCAAGTTGAGATGTCGATTTTTGAATGTGTCAAAAAACGCCATTTTTTTTTTAACATGGATCGAAAAATACATTTTTTGTTTCTCGTTTGAAAGCTACATAGAAATGAATTTCTTTCTGGCCGATGACGAATTCGACGAAAAATCGGGGATATTAAACTTAAAATTGATTTTTATTGTTTTTATTGGCGTCATGATCTGGGACACTTATCTCGTTAAATTGGGGATATTGACGATAAAGGCTTAGGGTAGTCCCTGCAAATAGTGTTCAATTCGAAAAAGTTTCAGAGAAACGAGAGGGAATTGTAAACACTTCTGGATGGTATGAAAATCTGAAGAAAATCAAGCATAGTTGCTTGAAAAGTTGCTGAAAAAATTGCTGAAAAAATTAATTTTGCATAATAATAATTCCAAAATGTTATTAACAAATTAATTAACAATAAAATTGTTCAACAAATCTCCTGGAAATTAAACTTTTTTTAATGAACATTATTCGTTCATTTTTCGCAATATGTATGAATTTTTTCAGATTTTTACACTCACTTTGAATTTTGTGACTTTGTGCACATTTTTTCCATATAAAACCAACAAAATTCAAAGTGAATTTAAAAGTTTCATAAAATTCATACATATTGCGAAAAATGAACGAATTATTTTCATTTTTAAAAAAGTTGGGTTTCCAGGAGATTTCATGAACAATTTTATTTTTAATCAATTTGTATGATAACATTTTGGAAGTATTATTATGCAAAATTAATCTTTTGAGCACCTTTAATATGTTTAATTTCTTTCAGATTTTGATACCATCCTAAAGTGTTTGCGATTCCCTCTTATTTCTCTGAAAATAAGGCGAACTACCTTAAATCGATATCCAGAAGATTACCGACAGCCGGTTAAGTAGAGATCCACGGTTATCGAAACTAGGTTCTTAGGTTTTCATCGCCGAAAAACGAAAGTGAGCGTTGAACTGACACAAAAAAAGAAGACTCATTATAATGAACATAAGATCGTTTATTGGCTATAAAACTGTTACAAATATTATCACACACTTGTTACGAATGTTTAACTTTATCTTTTGTTTATCGTCGTTGGGAGTGAGGATGGCCGCGTATTAAAAGGTATTTTTTTTATCTTACAAACATTGTTTTTAATCGGCTGTGTAACTTTATGATCGCGTGTCAGAGCCATCGCGACTGCGTCCAGATTTACTTTCGATTATTTATCATTTAATTTAATTTTTTTTTCGAAATTTCCGTCCTGACGCTGTCGCTTATCTCAATCTTATTCGATAGGTATAAATAATAATATTGCGATTCTTGAAGATCGTCGATTTTTATTATTATTAATATTATCATTATTATTTACAATTAGTGCGCGAACGTCGAATGATGAATCGATAATGAGAGCAATGAAAAGCGTGTCTCGTATCAAATTTGTAAAATTTACAAATGTAAAAAAATTCGAGTTACACCATTTTTATGTGATGATATCTTTCATCTTTTTTTTATGTTTGATGTCGCATCTCGAACTGCCGTTGTACAACCAATAAATAATATCAATCGTGTATATTAAATATTGATATAAATATAGGGGGGGATATCGTGTATAAATCGTGTATATAATAATATTTCACTATTTCAGTACGTACTAGGCTCTAAGTTGTGTGTTGTTGTTTTTATTATTATATTTTTTCTTTCGTCTGTTTATACTCTCACGGTACCTAAAATATATATGTAGGCCCTTTTCGATCGACATAGGCCGATGGATCTTTTTTTTTGTTCGTTCAACTTCCAATTGAACAAAAAAGGCGATTTATAATCATAGAATTTGTTCAAAATTGGCAGTGTTCTTGTTTTTTTGCACACATAATTATTCACCGTTAGTTCTTGGATAAATCGAGATAATTTCGTTAATGGAATGACGATGCGCTCCAGATGCATGGACATAAAAAAATTATGCTTCTCCCATTCAAACTATTCAAATCGAAGTTTTTTTTACATACACATTTGTCCAAACATTCACACATGTGAAGTATGTGATTTCTAAAAAAAAAAAAAAAAAACAATACGTGTACATAAAAAAGATAATACTTTGACCTCTTAATTAAATAAACAAAGCGAAGTTCGAACATTAATAAACTTCGATGTCAATTTTGTAATCGTAAGCGACGAAAAATACCAAAATAAAAAAATGAGGAATGAATTCGAATTCCATCTCGATTGTATGTAGTACATTATTTTTTTTTTTCAAGAAAGCCTATCGACAATTATACATTCGCTCTCTTGCACACGACATTAATATTAATATGAACAATTAAACGTAAGCCCGAATAATCTTGAAAAAATTATCATTTTCAATGAGATCGTAATACTAGAGCTTTTTTAATTCTAATATTTGTATAATATCTATATAAGTAGAAAGAAGTACGATTTATTCTATTATTATTAAAAAAAAATATATGTATATAAAAAAATCACATTCAAACATATCTTTCTCTCGTTTCGACAATCGTCCTTCGACTTGTATTTTTTCGATACACGAAAATGTATCGTCGAAGACTCAGCTTGATTTTTTTTTCGTGAATTCGCGTGCAACAACTTTAAGCCTTTTATTTTCTTTTATCTTCCATTTTTTCACTCGAAAAAATAATTACTCAACATTCGATGGGCTATCGAGGCCATGTCGGCAGTGGATGCAGTTAAGGGCTATGAAGAAGCTTGGCGTCCAAAAAATGTTTCTTTTTTACGATTTCGACGATTTTCTTTTTTTTATATTTACGCTTAACGGAGTAATCGTTAATTTGGCAAAGCGCCGTAGTCGCTGCATCCAAAATAAAAAAATAAAATTGCTCTCAGAGTAATAACTAAACGATCGAATGACCGAACACTTTTTTGACATTTTGTGAATTGCGAAAATGGCAGATCATTAAAAGAACAAATCGATTTTTAAAACAAAAAGAACTTTCTTTAGCAGGCTGCCGCTTTCAAAATTTTTAAAATTTTGATAAAAATATCCACTCCTTGGATATTCTTATTGTTCACCGAAATGTACGTTTTTTTTTTTTTTGACCGCCGCAATTATTGAAACCAACAACTGCAGCGCATCAACTGCGGCGCTTCACTACATAAATAGTTACTCCGTTGTATACAAATATTTTACGATAAAAACAAATGATGTCCCGTAAAGATAATGTGTAAACTGTGTGTACAATTCTCAACTTATCATAGCCGCGTAAAAAATGTATACATAGAATGAAAATTTACCGGTTTTTTGAGCCTCAAGCTTGTGCACAGTCGATAACATAGTTTTCGCGGTACAGCCGAGTTAATATAGCACTGAGATTTGAAACATTTTTGTACATGACTTTTTCGAACTCGAAACATATTGTTCACTCTGACACGAAAATCTCGACTCATATTTTTTTTACTAAAACGAAGCTTCCTCTATGAAGAAGAAAAATATGGGGTAAAATGGACTTTCCTTCAGATTTAGTTAAAATTAATAAATTCGAAATCTAAAAATTTGGTTACTTCCAAGTTGTTTTTCAATTATTTTCTATGGAACATTTCGATGGATTAATTCCAAAACGGCATGCGGTTTATATATAAACATACATACATACATCGATATGAATTATTAAAATTTGAAGAAATAGTGTCCGACAAAGTGGATAGCCTGCAGATTTATCGGATTAAAGAAAAATCACATCGGGGGTATCGGAGAAGGGAGTTTAGGTGATTCCGAAGTCGTGTTCGACTAACTTCAAATTCCTCTTGAAAGATCCATTTATCAGGAATTTCATTGTATCGGAACGAGTCCATTTTGCCCCGCCTGTTATTTTTCCCACATTTTTCACACTATATATTTGTCAACATTAGATACGAGCTCTTTGTATCGGATACAAATTAATTATGCTAGTTCCTCATTTGAAAAGTGTACAAACAATTTTGAAATCTTAGTACTCGATTTACTTGACTTCAGTAAAAAAAAACCTTCAATTCCTCATCGAGTGTATTCGATGCGATTGCGAATATCTATCTAGCTTCCTTTTTACGCTGAGAGAAGACGTGGATTTGCAATAAACAAAACTATATATATATATGTATATATATATGTATTATAAATATATAAAAAAACAGTGACTCTTCTCTTCCGTCGTCAGATTGACGCGCTGTTTTAATTTTTTTTAATCGTACTTTTTGTACCTCGGAATTGTGGTTCTCTTAGAGTGCGAAGAGCGGTAAAAAAAGAATTACGCTCATTTTTTGTGTAAAAAAACAAATGATCTCAAAATCCAGTTTTCCTCTCCTCTTATCTATGGCAGTCGCTGTAACTTGGCTACGGACGAATCGTGTATAAAATTTGTTAATCTTTCTTTTAATGTCACGATTTGTAATTGTAAAAAAACAAATTTATAAAAAAATGGAGTGGTCATTACGTTCCTTTTGATTAATCAGTCGTGTCTTTTTTTTCTCTTCACCTTCGTTCTCTTTTTTTGAGAAATTTGAGTGTTTTTCCGCCAAGGATCGACTCGACGAATTGATTGAAATAATTTACAATCTTATATAAGCGTCCAATCGCAAGCATAAAAACGCTTTATCTTCATCTTTACGTCGTATAATTTAAATTTAAATTTAAATTTAATTTAATTTAATTACTGTACTATCTAGAATTGGCAAGTTTTACGGATTGAGTCGAAGAGACTCAAGCGGTGGGTCGATCATCGGGCTCTTCGCTGCCGTATCTCATTCCCTCCGATCATTCATCGATGTAGCAGCAAATTCTTTTTTCTCTTATATCCTCGTCTTTCTTCTCTTTGTTTTTAGAGTCCACACTGCAGTACCGCAGAGTCTCAATTTTTTTCACGCGTCGAAAATGGCACACTTCTTTAATTTTTTTTTAACTTCGGTGTCAACGATATTCCAAGATATTTAAAAAAATATATTTTTTTAGCACTCGAACTCGGAAGCTGTTATGGCGTTGAGATCTTTCATCAGACCCTCGAGGTTCGCCATTTCTTGGTTCAATTCCTCCGTACTGTATGAGGGCTGAAACAATCGAAAAAAGCCAGTTACAGTCAATGAGAAACCGGCCTTTCCTTTGTTTACCCATTACTACGATTATTTAAAAGGAAAAAAAAATTACCTTTAATCGTTCAATTTCTTCGGGTGTGTGGGAAGCATTCGACACTGAGGCAAGACGATTTTTCGTCAACTGTGTCGCTGCTCCTTGGGTCTTTTTGTACGGACTCCCCGATATCGTCGGCCTCACCGTCACTTGAGAACCTGGAAACGGGAATGACAATAAAAAATCTTGTACCTCGCAGTCTCGAGTAAGAGTCCCAACAATTCGTCCCGAAAGATCCTCCCGAAAATACGTCCCGAAATTTCCTCCCCAAAAATTTTCCCCAAAAGTTCTCCCCAAAAATCCTCCCCAAAAATCCGTCCCTTAGGATGAAAGTTTACCTCCGTGCTTTTGCTGGGCGGGTGTCGAGGGTGCGGACTGCGGTGGTGGAGCTGGCACGCTAAAGCTCTTCAACGGATGCCCCTGAAGACGCTTGCCGCTTCCGGTCCCCTCGACAAGAGGTCCGCTGGCCGTCGTCGACTGACTTCCGGTCACGTAATGACCCGGCGCGTATGGACTACTCGACGGATATGGTTGACCCGTTGGACCGTAAGATATCTACAAAAAAAAAAGTTAAAATTCAATGATAAAAATAACTTTGAGATGGAAAATCGAGCAAATGGTTTTTTTTTTTTTGCAATTTATTTGGTACCTGCGATTGAAGTGGTTCGTAAGTGCTCGGCATGGAGCAAGAATCCGGACTCGATTCCGGCGTCGGTTCCAGAGTTATGTGCGCCCTGCTGAGGCTGTACTGAGCCACTGTGCGCGGATAATTCGCTCTCGCCGATGGCACGTCGCCGCACGAGCCATGAATCGTCGGCTGCGACATGCTTCCGTTCACCACTGGCGTCGCCGTGGCCATCGCTGCAAATTACGACAAAAACAAAATTACCAAAGGAAACTGAAATTAAAACCAAAAAAGAAAGAAAAAAAACAACAAAAAACCTAAAGAAAAAACCCCCCAAAAAAACGGGGAATGCCCCCCCCCCCCCCCCAACCGAAAAAAGTGAGCGTGACTCTTGCCCAACCTGCCATGATGAAAAACAAATAAAAATAAAAAAAGGAGAAAAAACCAAAAAAGGGGTATGAAACCCCCTTCCTACCCCCTCCACCCAAAACGGGAATGAATCAGCCTGACACTTGGAAAAAAAACTCCCAAAGAAAAAAAGCTCAAAGAAAGGAAAGAAAAACTCCCCACCCTCCAAACCCAAAAAAGTCAGCTTGAAACTTACCTTCCAGCCATCATAAAAATATTTCATGAAAAATAACTTGAAAAAAAGGGTAACCCCTAGAAAAATAACCCTAAAAGGAGTGTATGAAACCCCCTTCCCCCCTCCCTACCCTGTCCCAAAAGCGAAAAAAGTCAGCTTCAGACTGGGGTGCTCAGAGTCAGCGCAACTTCGGGTGAACGACGATAGTGGGAAAAAATGAATTGTAAATAAATAAATAAAAATACACGCGTTACTCACGTTGATGCAACGGACCACCATCGACCGGAAGTGCAATTAGCTTTGGCTTGTGAGCGCCTCTACTGTGCTGTCTGCTAAGGGTCGAACACTTGTCGTCCACGTTACCTGCTCCTTTTGTGTGTGTGTGTGTGGTTTTTTTCACGATCCGAGTAAACGAGTAAAAACAAAATTATAAATAAACGAAATCAGAATAAGACTGCGTTTGTGTGTGTGTATGCACGGTAAAAAAGGTTTGTACATTAAGGGCTTACGTCAGACAAAAATTTCGATAAAAAAAATAGTTTATAGTGTAAAAAATATTCCCTTAAATTTTTATGTCGAAATTCAACGAATTACGAAAGTTAGATACCGTTATGTGGAAAATGGCGGAGCAACGGCGCGGCCGAACTTCAGTGCGTTTTTCTAAAAGCGTGATTTCCAAGAACGGTGTCCCTGATGTCTCAAAAATACATTCATCGATTTTTATGAAATTTGTACCGATATACTTCAACCGCTTCTTCAGTCTTTGACGGACTCATATTTTCTAAAATGATTCAAAGTGTTGAACAATGGGTAAAAAATCAACTTTTTCAAACGGTCGTCACTTTGCGATTTTTTAAAATTTATTTATTTTCCCCTAGTCAAGGACCGCGTTATAGATCACTTATTAAGAAACAATTAAAATCTTTTGTTTCTGATAAAATGACAGGTTGCAATCAGGGACACCGCAAAGGAGTCTTAAAAAAAATCTTTACGCCGTGCGATAAAAAATATACAATAACAGTAAAATAGAATGAAAAAATTCCCAAATGTTCTTTAATATATCCTCCTTCCACCCTAAAAAAATGGAATCGAATAAAAATGAATCGTGAAATTTGCATGAAATTTCTTACTTCTCCGAAATTGCCCCTTTCATGTGTAAACCCTTTTTACCGTTTATCGCGTTCATCTTATAAATAAAATTCGAAATAAAATATGTTCAATGCGTTTTTTTAATCTTTCTTTGTTTTTCATCCGAAATTTAACTTTTTTTTTTATCATACCCATGTAGCTCGGTACGTATGTGCGTTTGTCCAGAGAATTCGAGTTTACTGGGGCGCTTTCTTGAGGGTACTCTTGATTACCCGATCTCGGCAGAGTGTTGCTTATTACACCGCTCGTCGAAGCTTCCCCGTTCATCGACGATTTCTCCAGAGCCTTTAGTTCCATCTGGTCGTGATGAATCCAAAGATCGGGTGGCTTTATGTTCGTTTTCTGACCGGAATCCTTCATGTACCTAAAACGAGATTTCCGGATAAATATTCGGTCGTAACTGCAGCCAGTCGAGTTTCCGATTTGTCTCTAATGTAAAAGCCAAAAAATCAAAAATAAATACCCTTTTTTTCGATCCGGCGAATCGGGCCTCTTCCGACAACATACGACGACGATCACGGCGACTCCGGTCACCCCGACGATCGTGCACCCGACTATTATGTAGATCAGGATACCCGACAATCCTCGTCCATCTGTGATTGTTGATAATTAGAAATAAACAACTACAAAAAAAACGGCGCGAACGATCGAGCTACAATCAACGAAAAAAAAAATGCCTTACCTCGACCATGCAATTCGTCATAGAAATCCATGCCATTGCCTAGGACGATTGAAAACGAGTGTGAAATAAAAAGAAAATCATAAAACGATTAGCATTCCCTGTGCTATGAAAATAACATTTTTTTTTTGTTTGAAAAATCGTAAAATAAAAAATACCGAAAAATGCTAGTGAAGTAAAATGAAATGAAATTTTGAGATAAACATTTTGATGCTCGGCACTATTTAAAGAGTACCAAAAAACATATATTTATATATAATTAAACACCAAAAGCTTGATACGAAGACGATAAACGCGCGCACTTCGTCAGCAGAGCGACGACTACTTCCGGTCTAAATTATCGTAATTAAAAATAAAAAAAACATTTTTTTGAAATGTCGTAAAAGAAAAAGTACTAATTAATGCTTAGTGAAGTAAAATGAAATGAAATTTTGAGTTAACAATTTCGATGCTAGGCACAATTTAACGAACAACAAAAAAACATACATATGTATATATAAATAAACACCAAAAGCTTGATTCGAAGAGGATAAACGTGCGCATTTCGTCAGCAAAGCGACGAAACTATCGTAATTAAAAAATATTATCTAATGCTTAGTGAAGTGAAATGAAATGACATTTCAAGATAAAAATTTTGATACTCGGCACAATTTAACGAATAACAAAAAATTATACATATGTGTATATAATTAAACACCAAAAGCTTGATTCGAGGTCGATAAACGTGCGCTATTTATCAGCAGAGCGACGCCTACTTCCGGTCCAAACTATCGTAATTTTTGCAGAATTGAAATGGACATCAAAGATCCGTTTACTTACTGGGCAGAGTCTTGAATGTCACGGTCGACGAAAATGGTCCGTATCCTTTAGCGTTCCGGGCTTGAATCTTGAAGTAATAATACGTACTCGGTCGAAGTGCTTTGACCACGTACTCGGTCTTGTTACCGAGCATCCCGTCCACCAGCCAGTCTCTGTCGCGCTTCGTGCTGTCCGTCGAATACGAAATTATGTAGCCTGAAACGAGTTACCGAAATTTTTTTTTTCATTTGTTTAAAATCGAAAATCCTAATTATCAATTTCCCGCTTGACTCCAACAAGGAACATCACTTTGGTGTTCCCCTCCGATTTTTATGAATCTCGCCTATGTTGCAGAGCATCGAAAACTAAAAGACACGTTTTTTTTTATCTGCGGAAAAACATTTGTAAGGGGTGAAATCGCTCTCTAAAGTTAGGAATTTCAAGGGGTGATTATGTAGTTTCACTCAGAAGGCGTCAACTGATTTTAATGAAACATAAACCAAAACACTCCTCATCGAAAAGAATGAAAATTCCACGTGAAGTTGAAGAAAAAATATATTTCTCTGAATATTTCTGAAGATATATCTGAAAGTCTCGGAAAATTTCTCTGCAATTTCTCTGCAAAGTCCTCTGAATGTCCCCCACTTTTCGTAATTTTCAGAAACAGTCAAAGACTGAATCTAAATATTTCTAATTGTTCTAAAAATCTCAGATTTTCCCTGCGAACTTCTCTGAAAGACTGTGAACTTTGTTGATATTCTAAGCCTGTTTCTCTTCTATATTCAGAATCGATGTCCTCTCGTTACCCTTCATAAAGGAAGCAATCCTCAACGATCCGAAGAAAATCTGACTACTACTGAATTATTTGAATTCGTATTTTATGAACATTAAATTTAAATAGAATTATTCATATTCAATATAAGTAATTCTTGTCACACACACGCAGGGATTCAGCAAACATTTTGAACACGTTTACATGAAAATCTCCGAAATGTACATTTTCCACGAAAACAAAGCTTCCTCTAGGAGGAAGAAAAAATAAAATAAAATAAAAATGCAAAGATAATGCAAGTACCGATTATTTGACCATTAGGTTGTTTGGGCGGTTGCCAACGCAGAATAACAGCGGTTGGTCTTTCCTCGTTGCTCTGTACGGTTAAATCCCGCGGTGGGCTGGCCGGCGGAGCTTCCTGTGTCTGATTGAGCACCACCATGCTCCATGGCGATTCACGCCTTCCCTTGACAACCTTTACGGTAAATTCGTACTGCGTATTCGGCTTGAGATCGTGGATCATGCAGTTGAGATCGGTGGCGTTGAAGGTCTTGTAGCGCGGATTTATGCTCGGATGGTAGGGTGTGTATCTCACGACGTAGTAACGACTGTCTGTCAAGTACTGGAACGATTCGACAAAAATAAAAAATAAATAACAAATCGGGAAATAAAATGACCGTTAACAATTGGTGATTTCAGAAAAATAAATATTATTTATTTTTAGAGCTGGGCAAATACACTAAGTACGTACTGAAGTATAAAGTACGGACTCGGTGCGCAGTACTTAGAACTTGAGCAATTTTATTCTGCGAGTACTCAATACATCTGTACTCAAAAACTACCCAGCGTGCAGTATTTCAAGTACTTGACACTTCAATACGTACTTGAAGTATTTAGCATATTTTCCCAGCTCTGATAAATAAATGGGGAAAAGTGAGAAAAAAAGGTACCTGGCTTTTGGACAAAGACATATCGGTCCAGTAAAGAACGACTGTGTTCGCCGACAGAACGATTGCCTTGAGGCCGATCGGTGGTGTGAGCGGAGTTACGGATTCGGGAGCCGATTTTTCTGTGGTCCGAACGTTCTCGTAAGTCGGCAGACCTTGGCCTGCTTCGTTCGTCGCGCTTAGTGATATGACGTACTCCGATTGAGGTTCTGAAAAAAAAGACGAATAAAGAAAAGTAACGCAAAAATGAAAAAAAAATTATTAAACTCCTCGGTTTACCTAGATTATCGATGGAATAGAATCGCTGCTTGCCGTCGAGTACGTGAGTGTAAACGTCCGGAAATCCTTTTCCCCAGCCGATCTTGTACCCGCGAACCTTGATGCCGTCGTCCTTCGGTGGATTCCACCATACCGATATCGAGTCCGCCGACGCTTTTGCTGTTTGTCAAATATGACTCGATGTTGTTATTTTATTTAATTTTTTCAATTAGCCGGACTATTACATTTATTTCACTCGGTGGAAAAATGGCGGTTGTACGCACGCTTCGCGTGCGTACAACCTCATTTTCACACCTTGTGAAATAAAATTTCGTACGATACTCGTGCATAAAACGTTTTCTGAACTCGTATGATTGCAACACTCGCCTTCGGCTCGTGCTGCAAACTCACACTCGTCAGAAAAAGTTTTATCGCACTAGTATCGTAATGTACTATTTCTTCAGATATTATGATAAAAACTCTTTAATAATCGGAAGCTTTCTCCCATAGGTGGCGCCCTGGCGCCCTACTATGTGCCATGGTAATTTTTCTTAGATGATCGTTAATTTTGACTAGATTCTTCTCTCACTGCAGAGTTTTCCTTGACACGTTAAAAAATTCCTGACATTTTCAAACTTCTCTATTCTAAGTCACCCTGAGCGGAGACTTGGGTATTTTCCAAATATCTAACGTCAACTAGCGGAAATTAATCAACAAAGGAAGACAAAACTAACTGCGTAGATTGCTCGGTGCGTTGGGTACGATGGACTCGTCGAGGTCGTTCTCGTAAGTCTCGGCGTTCATCCAGTCGGTCCAGGGTCCCGTCCCATTGACGTTTAGAGCGCATATCTTGACGTGATAGGAACCGCGTTTCTCGAGACCGCTGAGCGTGTAGTCTCGCTGATTTCCCTCGGTCGTTACTGTGTTCGTGTGAAAACGTCTGTCCTGACGGCGGTAACGAATCTTGTAACCGGTTATTATACCGTTACGACCCTCCAGCGGTGGCTCCCAACGGATTATAATGCTCTGTCGAGTAAATGGAAAGCAGAATATTAAAATCGTTCGATTCCATTTGGGTGAAAACCCTGGCAAGTTGACGAACCGTAAACGGACATTTTTTTAAATTTGCTTTGGTCCGTTTTCGCTGCCCGCAACCGAAAAAGGACCAAGTTCATATTTTTATTTTGTCCTTTCATTAAAAACTGAATTAAAAGCAAAACAAAAAAAATTAACTTAGCCAAAAATGTTTATAAAAAAGGTTCGGACCTTCCTCGGTTTCCGCAACCGAAAAAGGACCAATTCAAAAACATACGGTCCGTTGTACCGTTTTTACGGTCCGTGTCGTTCCCCAACGGACGTGTCCGTTTTTTTTTTTTAGTTTTTCCCTAAACACAGCCGTCCGCCAACTTGCTAGGGGAAAAAAATGACAAACCAACCGTTGAACTCGCGGCTTCGACAGTGACATTGTGCGGTGGCTGGGACGGCAGGGCGCTGTGAGTTCGCACTGTTATTTCGCCGGTCGGCGCACCCGGACCGTTCTCGTTGACCGCCTGCACCCACACGGTGTACTCCGTGTAAGGCACCAGCTCGCTCAAGTCGTAATTCGTGCTCGTTGTTTCCCGTGTCTTCTCCTCACCATCGCTCTAGGATAAAAATAAAATCATGTATGACTTTTTGAAGTAAAATATACTTATAATAGAACAAACGGATAGAACCGAATAAATTCCATCAGTAAAAATTCAACCATTAGAAAATTTAGCCCACAGAATGAAAAAAGAAGAATCGAATAAATTTAATTCTATGAGCTGAAATTCAATCATTCGAAAATTTATTCTAATCTGTGGGTTACATTTTTTAATGGTTGGAATGGAATAAATTCAATTCCATGAGCTGAAATTCAATCATTCGAAAATTTAATCTATTCTATGGGTTACATTTTTTAATGGTTGAATCTAAGCTCATGAAATGCCGATGGAATGGGTTCCATTCTATAGGCGAATTTTTTAAAATTATTGACTTACAGCTCATGGAATGGAATTTATTACAATTCGCTGTGAGTGTCCCTGAGTGTCCGTGAGTGACTGTGAGTGTGGACGGTAGAGAGAGCGTAAAGCGAGCGAGCCGCAACAACAACAAGTATTATAAGGATATTTCAATTGTAAGTATACTTGTTGTTGTTCTGGCTCGCGTGCTTTGCCCGCTTACAGGGAATTGCAATAAATTCCATTCAATGAACTATAATTTAAACAATAAAAAATATAATCCATATAATAGAATAAACTTTCGAATGATTGGATTTTAGCGCATGCAATGGAATTTATTCCATTCAATTTTTTCCCGTCTGTGGGCAAAATTTTCTAATGGTTGAATTTTGACTCATGGCATTCACTCTGTTCCACCCATGTTTTTATTGCAATAATTTATCCCATTAAATATTAACACGGATGTGACAAGAAGCGAAAAACAAACAAGCAAATAAGAGCGATGTAAAAAAAATCGATTTCTAATTTATTTCTTGACATAGATTTTTATAGATATAGATTCATAATCTAAAAATTTAAGACACTTTTTGTTGTTGTTGTAACTTACTTCCATGAAAGTTACAACGTATTTGGAAACTCTGCCGTTAACGACGAGGGGCTCGTCCCACGAGAGTGCTATGCTGAAACTGCTCGTCGCGTGACCTGCGAGATTTTGCGGCGGTCCCGGTACATCAGCCTGAAACGGATACGCACGATCGATTTTTTTGTCTTTGCACAGACGACCGTGTAGGCTATTAGCGTTTGGGCTGCACAGCCCACGCTATCGGTGATTTTAATTCGTAGACAATGTCGTTAGAGTTTTACGAAGAAAAAGAAAGTCGTGTCAACCTACTTCGGAGGTTGTGGTGACACGAAGGGTCTCGCTGGATGCTCCGGCTCCGCGGGAGTTGTGCGCCACAACGCGAAACTGATAGGTCACGCCAGGCTGTAGTCCGCGTACCACCACTTCCAATTGCTTGTGGAGGGTATTCACGACGCGCTCTCTGTGAATCGTTTGTTCGAGTTATTACGCTGGGACGAAATGATTGATACTCGAGTATAATAATTTACCCCCCGAGTAAGATAATTGATTCACACTAAAATTATTGGTTCTCACTAAAACAATTGAAATTCACAACTTTAATTAAATCTGAAAAAGAAATTGATTCTGACAAAAAGAATTAATTCTGACAAAAAGAATTGATTTTGACAAAAGGAATTGATTCTCACAAAAAAAATTGATTCTCACAAAAACAATTGATTCTCACAAAAACAATTGATTCTCACAAAAACAATTGATTCTCACAAAAACAATTGATTCTCGCAAAAACAATTGATTCTCGCAAAAACAATTGATTCTCGCAAAAACAATTGATTCTCGCAAAAACAATTGATTCTCGCAAAAACAATTGATTCTCGGAAAAATGATAGAATTTCTCACCTCTGTGATCCTTCTTGCTTGTAGTAAACGTAATAAGTGAGCAAATCACCATTCCCGTTTTCGGGCTCTTGCCATCGGAGGGTAACGAATCTCGATGAGACAATGGCAACGCTCAGATTTCTCGGTGCCGAGGGTGCACTTCCGCCCTCGAGACTGGACTCGAGGCTCTCGGTCTCGTCTGAAAAATGGGATTCCGGATCGTAAAGGGAATTGGGATCGTTCGCCGTGCTCAGAAAATCCGCCGGATCGTCCGACGGACTTATAGACAAAGGTGGACTCGGCGTGTAAGCGGACAACGCGTGACCCAACAACGTGCTCGGATGCTGCCACGTATTGTTGTACAATTGTCGGTGCGAGGACAATTTTTTCTTCTGAACACTTCGAGCCGTCGTCGACTTTGATGATTGAGATTTTTCTTCGCAATCGTAAAATCGACAAATCACGTGACGTAGGACATTCGGGGTTTTTTTACCATGCGGTTAATCGGTAGGAACATTAAGAGGATTGAAGAAATGAAAACAGAAAAAAAACGACATGAAATAAATAAACGTAAAACTGATATTCAATCTGACCAAAAAAACAACTACTCAAAAGGATCGAACATCTAATTCTTGAATTGTTTAGACTCACTTGGTTGATTGATCGTCAGTCTTGCTGAAGTTTGAACGCTACCCGCCGGATTGGTGCCGATGCATTGAAAGATCCCAGCGTCTATCGCCAATAATCCATTTATCCTCAAGTTGTTGCTGTGAAAAAATCCACTCAATCAGCAATGGCAATGGCAATGGCAATGGCAATGGCAATGGCAATGGCAATGGCAATGGCAATGGCAATGGCAATGGCAATGGCAATGGCAATGGCAATGG
>JAPYZC010002172.1:0-47624 GCA_030522665.1 Ichneumoninae sp. A BG-2022a
TTCGACCTACGTCGGACCCTCGACCTCTTCAATTCGGTTGGTAATTTTTTATAATATTGTTCTAACTCTAAAAATCACTCCAAATTTTATTTTTTATTTGCATTAATTACAATTTTTCAAAGTGAACATATTTTTAGCCAGACTCAAAAATTTTGAAAAAATTCTGAAAAATCCTGTATTAGATATGAACATTTTCAAGCCTAGAGCGAAAGTGGTATCGCATTAACTTCTATTTTTTATATTAAAAATTATATTTAAAAAAATAGAAGCTAATGCGATACCACTTTCGCTCTAGGCTTGAAAATGTTCATACCCGATACAGGATTTTTGAGAATTTTTTTCAGAATTTTTAATTCCGGCTAAAAATATGTTCATTTTGAAAAATTGGAATTAATGCAAATAAAAAAATAAAATAAAATAAAATAAAAATTTGGAGTGATTTTTAGAGTTAGAACTATATTATAAAAAATTACCAACCAAATAGAAGAGGTCGAGGGTCCGACGCAGGTCGAATCGGTATGGAATGCCCCATATACATATACATATACATATACATATACATATACATATACATATACATATACATATACATATACATATACATATATACATATACATATACATATACATATACATATACATATACATATACATATACGCACACACTCACGCATGTAAAGTGCGCAGCCGGTATTAACCTATGGGCTGGTACGAGGATGGAGTTGAACGACTTGGACGCGTTTGATCGTTACCAGCTACTGAACACAACGCGCGTTCGTCAATTAGCTTCGGAGGCCGCAGCGTTAACGATCGACGATTAACGATTAATCCACCAGGAAGGCGGAAAATCACCGGGAACGTTGGAGCGGCCGCGCTGCCGCGAGAATTCCGCACCCGCAAATCCGCCCGGCGCACCGCGGACCGATAGTGTGAAGCTACGAGTGTTTTACATCCTGCAGCACGATTCTCCATCGGCCGGGGCTCGGTTCCTCTGGCGATCCACCTCTCGCTATCTGTGTATACATTATCGGACACGATCGCTACGCTGCGAATAATTTTGCGTCACGAACAATGGCCGTAGCTCGCGTTCGTTGGCTTTTCGCACGACTATAACGACAGGGCCGGGGCTGCGGTGGGTTCGCGATACGGATCGCCATTAGGTAATCCGCTGAGTCCGCGGGCGTAATGCGAGAGCGAAACGGTTCGTTGAGACGTCACGTCGGGATCGTCTGTTTATTATGGAAGCTTTGATCTTTTTATACAAAATAATCCTTTTTTTTCAAAATATTTCAAGATATTATTTCCATATTTTTCAAAATGTTCGTTGATTTTTTGAGTGTGTAATAATTGGGTTTGTGATTATTTAACCAGATCTAATTACCGTTACCGATTTTATCAAGATTTTATGAGGAGTAATTGTATTTATTGACATTAATATTTACAGTATTGGATGCGAGGCATTTACGAGCAATAATGTAACAATGTTTATAACCACTACAAATCTGCAGGAAATGTTAATGTTCCAAAGTGTGGTAGCGTTACGGTTACAAAATTGGACTTCGTAAAAGGTTTGTAACATGCTTGTAACAATATTACAACACAGAAATAACTATTGGTTTCCCAATTACCGTTAAAGTGCTTGCCGAGCAATATTTATTGCAAAAAATTAAAGTCTATACATCAATAAACATAAGTGAATTTATAGCTCCGGGACAACGAAGTTACATCACAACAAAGTGACCGGCCTCTTTAAACAGTATGGTCTCTACTGTTTACGTAATATCTTTGTAACAATGTTTACAACTATTACTAATCTGCAGGCAATGTTAATGTTGCAAAGTGTGGTAGCGTTACGATTACAAAATCGGACTTCGTAACAGGTTTACAACATGCTTAAAGCAATATTACAACACACATAATTACTGGTTTCCCAATTAATTTAATGCAAAAAATTAAAGTTTACACAACAATAAACACGAGTAAATTTTTAGCTCCGGTTTCATCCGAACGACCATTATTTCTTAGTTTCCCGGTTTTACCGCACATTTTTCCCTCCACCACGTGTATTGACACGACGCAAACATCCGTCGTTTCGGTATTTGCATTTCGACCCAGAATCTCTCGCCGCCCATCGATGTAGAAATCGAGGGGATTAAGTGACGCGAATATCCCCGTGTTTTTTTTGTTCGCGTGAGAAACGAGCGTTCACTCTCGCTGTTCGGAGTACATATATAAATATAGTCGTGCACGCGGTGGCCGTTGGAGCCAAAACTGCGTTTCCCCGAAATGAGGACATTTTAAAGCATTGCACGTTCCCGCCTGTTTATTCAAATTTCCAACACACATGTTTTTTGTGCCCTCCCTTTCGGGTTTTTTGTGCCCTCCCTTTCCGAAAGCCCTAGAGCACTGTCCACCCTCTCTCGCTTCCACCCCCCCCCCCTCCCAACTTCCGCTTACTCTCATTTTCTTCTGTCCCACATCGTGTCGTCGTGACCAGGCGCGCTAAATTTTGCTTTTTGCAACGTTGCAAAAGCGAGCCTGTCCTACCGAGCATCTTCGATGTTTCGCAGTTCGACAACAACGAGGGGGTAAAGCAACAGTTATCGGAGTGATTGTCCTCGCACAGAGGGCAACAGAGCCGATGCCGAAGAGACAATGAAGGAGCAAAAAAAAAGGTTGATTGTTTAAACCAGATAAGACGTCTGCGAGACATTTACAAAGAATATATAATACAATACATATAATATACCCAGTGAACACTTTTTATTTCGGCAATATAACATAGAAGTAATATGTAATTTTACGATCGCTATAGGGTAATGAAACTGTTATATATGGGTGTAACTTTACAGCTATGTATAAAAAGTGGTGTATATAACTTTTTTGGTAGTAGTGTTAGTGTATCTTTCGTAATAAGCAGGTAATGTTAATGGTGAACAGCAAAGTTACATCACAATAAAGGGGCCGGTCTCTGTACTGTCTACATAACATCTTTGTAACAATGTTACACTGAGAAAAAGAATAGTATTTTCGACTATACCAATAGTTCCCAGGGGGAACGTCTATATAGATAGTTTTTGATAGTAGGGTAGAGCGGGTAAAAAGGGGGCAACGGGGCAAAACGGGGTTTTGGGCAAAACGTAATTTTCCCATAATTTTTGCATGCCCGAATTCGCCCTATCGGATACATCAGGCTTTTCTGCCCAGTTTTACCACCTTGTCCGATCCAAAAATGATTGGAAAATTTAGTTTTGCTCAAAAACCCCGTTTTGCGCCGTTGCCTCATTTTACCCCGCTCTCCCCTATATATTCAATTAGTTAAATTACAATTATTGTTGCAATCATGTTTTTTTTTGGTATAACAATGTTTATAACCATTACTAATCCGCAGACAATGCGAATGTTACACTGAGAAAAAGAATAGTATTTTCGACTATACCAGTAGTTCCCAGGGGGAACGTCTATATAGATAGTTTTTGATAATATATATTCAATTGGATAAATTATAATTATTGTTGCAACTGATTTTTTTGTCATTGTCGTAACTATAAAATGTAAACGTTCCCCCAAGGAACTATTTTTTATGGTATAAAGTCAATATTGTTGCTTTTGTTGTGTTATTTTTTTCTCGGTGTAATGTTGCAAAGTGTGGTAGCGTTACGGTACATCCCGTATTCGACAACAACGAGGGCGTAGAGCAACAGTTATCGGAGTGATTGTCCTCGTGCAGAGGCCAACAGAGCCAATGCCGAAGAGACAACGAAGGAGCGAAAAAACGGTTAATTGTTGGAACGAGATAAGACGGCGGGATACGTTGGGTTCGTTACATCGCGAACATTCCGAAGCTTTAAACACAAGCCGGTATGGGGAACGGTGATGAGAAGCGAGACGATGCGGTATGCGTTTTTTGTTCGCGAGATATCTTCTACTTATCCTCTATGTGCAATATACAAGGGGAACCAGAACTAACTAGACCAAACGAGGAGATACTGCAACGGTGCATTCCACCCACCAACACCGATACTTTACTTTACTTCTTTCGCTATTCGTAACGTATTAATGAAACGAGATAACAGCACGACATCCCGTGGGTTCGTCCGGCCCTTTCTACGCCTTTCCCATGCAAACAACTGTTGTTCATTACACACATGTTCACAATTTTTTGAATTTCGTGTTTTTTTTTCATACAAAAAAAAATCATAACCAAAGCAAATTTAAAAATCTGAAAAAATGCATACGTATTCAGAAATATGAACGAATCATTGAAGTACTAAAAAAAAATTAGGTTGCGCGGTAATTTGTTAAGCAATTCATTTCTACGCCTCTGCCACACAAAGAACTGTTGTTCATTACACAACTGTTCACAATTTTTTGAATTTTGTGTTCTTTTTTTTTCATATAAAAAAAAAATTAAATTCAAAGCAAATTTAAAAATCTGAAAAAATTCATACGTGTTCTGAAATATGAACGAATCATTGACGTCATAAAAAAAATTAGGTTGCCTGGTAATTTGTTAAACAATTGATTTCTACGCCTTTGCCATACAAAGAACTGTTGTTCATTACACAACTGTTCACAATTTTTTGAATTTTGTGTTTTTTTTTTTATACAAAAAAAATAAAATTCAAAGCAAATTTAAAAATCTGAAAAAATACATGCATTACAAAAAAATGAACGAATCATTGACGCAATAAAAAATTATGTTGCCCATCAATTGGTTAAACAAGTAATTTCTTGTTTAATTTGTTAACAACATTTTGGACTTTTTATTACGCAAAATTAATCATTTCCGTACCTCTAATATGCAAGAATTTTTTCATAGTTTTATACCATCGAGAAGTACTTGCAATATTATCTCATGTTCCTCGAACTTCTGCAAAATGAAATAAATATGCAAAATAGGGACAGAACAACCTTAACAGACGAATTTGTCACTTATGCATCAAAATTACAGTTACGAAACTTCGTATTCCGATTTTAAAAAATTACAAAATTAGTTCTTACTGTCTACGGAGCAAAGTAACGAACGTACAGTCGGATGCCAATGGCCCTGATCCTAAGAATCACAGAACGAAGAGATCGCCGTTTACGATGCGAAACGCGATACCGGAACCCTTGGAATTTCTCTGCGACAGCAGTGGTCGCAGGACACACTTGCTTGTCCATTATACTTATCGTACATTCGGACGGACCACAGTCGAGAAGAAGGGAGGATGGAAAAGGAGCTTATCAAACGAGCATTCGCCCGATGACAGTTGTCTTTCCTTCGGCGATGAAGACTCTCCATCGTATCGTTTTTCCCCCGTCAACGTCGTAGTGTGCCCAACTGCGTGCCCGATAAGAGATGAGCCTGAGTGCCTTCGCTGAAACATTAATTGAATATACGCCACATGGAGGAAGTCGAACCCCCGTCGAACTTTTTTTTTCCTCCGATCAAAGTTCGTATCGAAACAGGGGATCGGATGGACAGCCGAAAGATGAAAACGAGAGTGTTTTTTTTTTCTTTTTTTTTCTTTTCTTCCGTTTCTCTGATGATACGTGAATGATTGATCAAGAGCGACGAGCACGCACGGGATCGATCCATTCATTTATGAGCGTGGTCTTCCGTAGTGTCTTACGTAGCTGTACGATAAGCCGCAAGAGGGTCTCGGGGATTAAAGGTCCGTCAAAGCTCGTGTATACCTGTATATTGGTACGTAGATCCCTCGTTTCCGGTCATGCCGGTGAGCCACGTACACAGTAGCTGCTAAGCTCACCGCACAGGCCCTCGCACAAGCGGCGATGTGCCGTGGACGGTGGTTTCGCACGATCGTCCATTGACCGTCAATTTCGCCTTCACGTGTTTGATGATGTAACGTACCATAATTTTTCCGCGGGATCAGAAATTCTATCGCAATATCTACTTTGGAAAATGACGGAGACACATTGTTTTGACGCAGCTTCCATCGGAGGAATCGTCGTATGGCCGAAAGTCACGAGTTCGAACACTTTGCACTCGTCACTTTGCACTTTGTTCGAATAGCCAAACTGATGAAACTTAATTTTTGGGAATAGTCAAACTGATGAAACTTAATTTTTGGGAATAGTCAAACTGATGAAACTTAATTTTTGGGAATAGTCAGACTGATGAAACTTTATTTTTGGGAATAGCCAAACTGATGAAACTTCATTTTTGGGAACAGTCAAACTGATGAAACTTCATTTTTGGAAATAGTCAAACTGATGAAACTTCATTTTTGGAAATAGTCAAACTGATGAAACTTTATTGTTGGAAATAGTCAAACTGATGAAACTTTATTTTTGGGAATAGTCCAACTGATGAAACTTTATTTTCCGAATAGTCAAACTGCCAAATCTTTATTTTTGCGCAAATTTGTATTAATTGGGGAAAGAGACGATTGCGGAAAATGGCCATTGGGGAAAATGACGACTGGGGAAAATGACCATTGCGGAAAATGGCCATAGGGGAAAATGACGATTGGGAAAAATGACCACTCGGGAAAATAACGATTGGGTAAAAAGATGTTCGGCTCAGTGACGATTCGGAGGAATACCCTTCGGCCAATTACCATTTCCAAAGAGTGACGTTCACTGAAATAAAGATCAGGAGCAATAAAGTTTGCTCGGATTCGACCGATTGAAGTTTCGGCAAAATAACGTGGCTCCAAAATGATCACCAATTTTGTTTTTGGTCACGAAAATGGTAACTTTTGTTGCCGCTTACGTTGATTGCAAATGATTAGTATTTTTTCCCCAGTTACATCCTAACAATTTCTACCTCAAAGTGGGTCCGTTTTACAAGGCCTAAAAGAGGCCTTTTTCATGCATTTTTTTAGGAGAGAAAAAATTCACCGATTAACAAATTCCGTCATCTTCACTAAAATGTCCTAATGCACTGCAATAGACGGCTATCGTGGAGTACCTTAGAGTAATATGTGATACGAGAGAGCTTCCGTAATCTTCCCGAGGAAGAGCGTCGGGCGAGCATCGAGAAAGCCGGGAGCCGATAAAGGAGAGGATCGATAAAAGACTCCGAGGGCCCTGAGAAAACATTACCGGCGTTCCTGGCGACGGGGCAAGGGAATGTGAATAACAGCGAGTCCATTCGAGCGTGAAGGATGCGACTGACAGCCCAATTGTTATCCGGACTTTTGCGCGGACCACTGCCCGAAAGACTTCATTGATCTTTGTCCGCCGACTCCGAATTACGACGACGAATAGAGGTAGAGAGCACGCGATAGTGAACACCCTAGATTTTTCATGGATCGCCAGAGTGGATGACGCGCTTATCGCTCGGAGCGTAAGCGAGGATTTTAACGAAAAAAAAGGATTAACTGCACTCGTTCTCGGTGGCATGGCTGAAACTTTTCCGTCAAACCTTTGCGCCCTTTGATTCAAGGATTATCTGTACGTCGTGTTCACACATTTTTTATGTTTTTAACGGACCGACGCTCCAATTGTAGATTGGAGTGACGTTATACCGGGAAAGTGACGATCTACCGGAAATGCGTCACTTCCGGTTTGAAAAATCTCATTCTTCGACCGGAATTGAGGCCATACCAGAAATGCGTCACTTCTGGTTTGGAAATCTCATTTTTCGACCAGGCCTGGCGTCAAACCGGAAATGCATCGACTCCGGAATTACGTCACTTCCGGTTTGATAATCTCATTTTTTCGACCGAGACTGCCGGCAAACAGGAAATGCATCGACTCCAGAATTACGTCACTTCCGGTTTGAAAATCTTATTTTTCGACCGGGACTTCCGTCATACCGGAAATGCATCGACTTCGGAATTTCGTCACTTCCGGTTTGTCAATCGCATTTTTCGACCGAGACTGCCGTCATACCCGAAATACATCGACTCCCGAATTACGTCACTTCCGGTTTAAAAATCTCATTTTTTCGACCGAGACTGCCGTCAAACCGGAAATGCATCGACTCCCGAATTACGTCACTTCCGGTTTGAAAATCTTATTTTCCGACCGGGACTGCCGTCAAACCGGAAATGCATCGACTCCCGAATTACGTCACTTCCGGTTTGAAAATTTCATTTTTTCGACCGAGACTGCCGTCAAACCGGAAATGCATCGACTCCGGAATTACATCACTTCCGGTTTGAAAATCTCATTTTTTCGACCGAGACTGCTGTCAAACCGGAAATGCATCGATCCCGGAATTACGTTACTTCCGGTTTGAAATTCTCATTTTTCGACCAGAATTCATTCCCGGTAAAAAAATTAGACTTTCAAACCGAAAGTGACGTATTTCCGATATTATTTCGCTTCCGGTCGGAGACTGACATTTTTAAACCGGATATGACGGTTTCTCGCATAACATCATTTTCGGTTTAAAAGTGAGATTCTCATACCGGAAGCGATGTTAGAGAGAATATTTTTAAGTTCCCTTTAAAATGCATCCCGAATGAAGTCAGTGACGGAAACGTGTAAATTAAAGAAGACACGATGAGCGCTCCAGCGCCAACGAACCTCAACCGCACTCAGTCTGGTCCAACAGTAAAAACTATATTTACGAAAATCTATATACGTATATATGTGAAGCTTTTCCACATAAACCGATATTTTACATTGAATATACAAGAACGGGTTAAAACGAATGCTCGATATTTTAACTCGAGCTTTTTAAACATTTTTAAACAATAATATACCGAACAATTAATAGCGCCCTCAATTTCGTCGATTATATTTCACAGGTCGGTTTGTGCATGGCAAACTTCGTAATTTAATATACTTGTTTTTTTTCTAAAAATGTTAACAGCTCAGCGCCTCTCGTGTATCAATGCGTGAAGGATGTAACTTTTTTTGCTATGGTCGCCGAGCCCTGTAAAAAAAAGTGGCAACTTTTTTTTCATCTCAACTTTGCGACCGTGTATCTACAGCGTGCAGCAGACTGAGTACAGTTTTTTATACGATATGCTGTAACTATGTATATCGTCACTTGGTGCGGTCTACCTGGCAACGTCGTGGATTCTCGGATAAATGAGTTTTTCTTTAATTTTTTTTTCTCGGGCTTCAAGCCCGGTTCGACTGAGCGGACTAATCGTATAAAGCAAAGAGAAATAGACGCTCGACGGGACGTGAGAAAAAGCGAAGGCTCTAACGAAACTGGAGAGATTTGACGAGACGCCGATCGTGGCAACCATAAAACTTTTTTTTCCCTGCAGGCGTAGAACGTACCGAAAGCCTCGAAAGGCAACCCGCGCGCCATCCGACGGCGAACAGCTGATGCAGCTGAGAATACTCGAGACTCAGGCATCGATAAAGGAGGCGTCTAAAAATCTATTATTATTATTATTATTATTATTATTTACAGAGAGTAAGTTTATAACTTATAATATGTGTGCATCTAGCATGTTCTTGAACCTATTTATCGTTTCCGAATTTATTATCACAGCTGATACCTTAGAAAAAATTTAAATCCTCTTTGGATCCGAATTTACCGTGCAGGTCGAATTTACCGTTTTCTCGGAAAATTTCATACCATAAAAAGAAATCACTACACAATAAAAAATAATTTTGTAAGATCGGTATACTAAGATGAGTAAAAGTAATTTTGTTAAATAAGTGAAAAACTCGTTTGTTCAGGTTTAAATATATAGATACCTGTCCTTACTTCCCGTGTCATTGACAATTTTAGTTTGTGCTTTTGTTTCTAAATGCCAGAACCACCTACAATCATTGACAACTTGAACCGACTCATTTTTTATAACTTTTCATGCCTCGCAGCATTCCCAAATATACTCTAGGTAAATTCTTCACCATACAGTCGTACAAGTCCTCGTAGTGCCGACTTTTTCGACGTTCAGTCAATATACTCCCGATGCTCGTACCTAAAATCCTCTCTTACCGACGTGAACGCGCGACATTCCTCGAGCCACGCGGTAACGACCGCCGAATCACTGGCGCGCGCGTCAGCACTGTCGACTGTGTGGAAGCTGAGCCCAAAAAGCCACCCAGTGATGCTTTAGTTTTCCTCGGGGGGAGTGTCGTAGGCAGTAGTAGTTTCTTAGGAGGGATACACGTAAAGTTAAAAGCGATTAAACAATCAAAAAGTTTTGAGAAAAATACAAACAATGTGTCCGAGCGCTCGAGCTGCGGACACGTCGTCGACCGAGAGCGACACAAGAGAGCGCCGAAACGACGAATGAGAGTGAGCCTCTCCGGCGATGAAGCTTAATAATGGAACGTCAAGATAGTCTTGTTTTAATCGATTTACAAGTTTTCACCGCTACTGCCGTTCGGCGGTAGAAAAATCGCCGCACCGGTTGTCCCCGTCGCATCGAACGACAAAAAATATGCGTGCCACATGCGGGGAATCAATTTTTCGAGCGTACGCGAATGCTGGAGACACGCAAGTTACTCGCCACGAACGAGTATGAAGTTTCCAGCGTGCGAGGTGAGCATTGAATTCGACCGATACACGCACTCTATATACTTAGCTATATATACTGTATAGCTATATTCACGTCCGATGTACATACGCTTCATATTGTATTGTTATACTTTGACAATAACATTGTACATTATACATTGTTTTGTTTTTTGATTCGACTAGTGATACACGCTAGAAGCACCCGCGAATGCTTTTTGCCGACTGCCTCCTTTGCTCTTTACACGACGAGTCGCGTAGGCCATTGGAGAGGGTTGCAATTTTTAAGGCGATGTGAAACTCTTTCCTCCGAACTGAAACCGCACTCGATCGATATGGAAATCTATAATCAATTTCGTTTTTTTTTTTGCACCGCTATCGACGTATTCTGGTTGAATGCACACGGTCAGGAATATAAGAATGACTTACAGTTTTAATTACCGACCGCGCTATTTCACATACTTTTGAAGTGGTGTGAAACGACCTGCCTGCTATCCCCGACCTCGGTCGGTAACAAATCGTTAACTCTCTTTTCTTCGGGACTGTTATAATTTTTAACAAAAGCAAATTAAGATGTCTTGGTCTGTAGATAGATGAAAATTAGTATGAAGTGCATGAAAATCTGTTTTGCTTTCGTTCGAAACATCAACTGTTACCGACCGAGACATTTCAGACGCTCTTACGGTGAAAAAAGTCACATGTCGATGGAATCGTCACGAGTGCGTGATAAATACGATTCATTTTTAACATTCTGATCACACAAATTCAAAATCAACAGTCTCGGAAAAAATTATACCGAGTATTTCTTTATCGGCCGAACGGTGTATCATACGAATTTACGGCAATGCAAAACCTCCTCCCCACCTCAACTCGGGCTCAGTCGGTAACAAAAACTGTAATCAACTTTTCTCACAGGTTCTGTTAGGTAGGCTCAAAAGAATAGTTACATCGAAAACGGATATCATCTCGGCTCCCGATGAGACTTTTCTTGTGACCGTAAATGCCAGAATCCGTAAGAAAAGTCGATTACAGTTTTTATTACCGACCGCCGCATTGCATGCTCTTAAGGGGAAGTGAAATATCGCATTCGCGCCGAATGCGCACGGTAATTTTGCATCCGGCCCGTATTCATTTTTTTCTCAAAAAAATTAACATCATTGAATAAAGTTAATTTGAAAATTGCAACTATCCGTCTCGCACGACCAGCTGTTTCACTTCCCCTTAAGGGGAAGTGAAATACCCCGGTCGGTAATGAAAACTGTAATGAACTTTTTTCGAGGAAAAAGCAAATTCGAGCCCGATGCGCACGGTAATTTCTCATCCGGCCCGGATTCATTTTTTTCTCAAAAAAATTAACATCATTGAATAAAGTTAATTTGAAAATTGCAACTATCCGTCTCGCACGCCCAGCCCTTCCACTTCCCCTGAAGGGAAAGTAAAATACCGCGGTCGGCAATGAAAACTGTAATGAACTTTTTTCAAGGGTGCTTTTTCGAACTTTTCTCAAGGGTGCTTTTTGAGGAATTCATTTTTTTTTTCACAAAAAAATTAACATCGTTGAATAAAGTTAATTTGAAAATTGCAACTATCTCTCTCGCACCCCCGGCCCGTCACGTGACCTTCACTTCACCTTCACAACGATATCTCTTCCACTCGCTCGCTACCGTGTTTACAATGTTGATCAACCGGAACCTCGTACCCCGCCACAGAAGTCACAACAGTGAAACACGACACCACTAGAGTACTCATTGTTTCTTAATGAATAAAAAAAAGTCAGCCCACATGATTCAAAACCTCTAACGGAGAATTGTATTATTTTAATGTTTCGCGATCGTCATTGCAAAGATGTGCGTCGGAAAGCAAAGGACACGGCACGCCTGTAGATCCGAAATGCCGGACTAGTCGCGGGCTGGGCAAACCGGGGAGAGCAAAATAGCTGGGTAGAGAGCAGTAGTCAAGAGTGGTAGAAAAAAAAAATATAAAAAGTAAAAAAAAAAATACAAAAAAAGAAGCAAAACCATAAAGTCGTAGAGCCGAAAAGAGAGCTAGAGAACGGAGACCGAGACTGGAAAGAGCTAGATAAACAAAAAAAAAAAGAGATAATATGAGTCACGCTCAGCAGCATGTGCTCGCGAGCGCGATAGCCCTCGCATTGATCGTGGTCTTCGGCATCCACGTCTTCCTCTTTCCCATGTACACGTCCAGTCCGCCGGCGAGACGCACCAAGATCTCCGTGTACGAGCAGGCTCTGTGTAGAACGAATCTGAAGAGCGTAAGGGTTCCGGTCGAGTGGAGAAATCCCTGTCCGAAGTTCGGAATCGTCTCGGCGGTCCAGGGTGGAAGACTGGGCAATCAGATATGGGAGTACGCGTCGGTCTGGGCGACCGCCAGAAGAACCGGACTCGAGCCGTTCATGCCGAGATGCATACTCAAGACGCTGGAGGAACACTTCGAAAACCTGAGCATCCCTCCGCTGAGCTACATCGGTAGATGCACACTGGACGTCGGCCAGGTTGTCAACTCACTCGGCCAGTGGAACAGCACCGAGCAGAACATCATAATTCCACGGTACGTTTATGCCTCGAGTCTGCAGCGATTGGCTGTGCCGATGCGAAAATTACTCGGTAGGTAAAGAAAATGGTGGTCCATTTGTTTCGAGGGTTTTCCATATTTTGCGACAAGGGAAATATTGTTTGTCTTCATTCAATAATCGAGCGGATACTGATAGTTTGGTTTGCTTTGTTTCAGTTTTTGTTACCGACTGAGCAGGGAATAATAATCCCACGGCATATTTATGCGTTAAGACCATATGAAACACCCCCCTCCCCGTCCATCCCGGGCTGAGTCGGTATCAAAAACTGTAATCAACTTTTCTCATTGGATATCTCATATACGGTCAAAAGAAAAGTCTCATGGGAAGCCAAAATTATATCCGCTTCCGATGAGACTTTTTTTTTACCGTATATGCCAGAGTCCATAAGAAAAGTTGATTACAGTTTGTATTACTGACCGCGGTATTGCACATGCTCTTAAGATTGTACAATCGCGTGTGCCAATGAGAAGCAGAATCGATCGGTAACGAGAACTGTACAATTCATTGATTTGGGGATCCTTCAATGACTTGAGCCAAAAGCAAATTATACACCTGCTTGTCTAACAGTATGGTTGTGACTGATAATTTAGCTTTACTCAGGAAGTTTACTGCGCCTGTATTACCGACCGAGCAAAACATTGTAAATCCAACGATATGTGTACACCTAAAGTTTGTACAATCGCCTATTTGCATGTAGGCAGACTCGGTTGGTAACAAAAACTGCAATCCAATTATTCCAGAGTTCTTCGATACTTTTTGCCGAACGGAAATCATATACGTCTTTGTCAGACAGTCGGGCAGACCCTAATAATTTGCTTTTGGATGGAAAGTTTAGCGACCTTAAAAAAAATCAGTTACAGTTTTTATTACCGACTAAGGCCTCGCCCTCGAGTTCTGACCAACCTAAAAACCAACCGGTCGATTGTTGCACCAGTCCAACTCTCTTTCCAATCTTCGAGAAGTTATTTTTTTTAGAAGAAGTTAAGGTCGTACTAGCACAATGACTGACGCCGCCTAAGTTCGAGAGAAAAAAGACAAAGATTACAAACACTTCTCGATGAGAAAAAAATCTGAAAATAGCATATAAAAGGTGCTGAAAAGATTGTTTGTGCGTAATAATAGTTTCAGAGGGTTCATAACAAATTACTGAAAAAAAAAAATTGCAACAAATTACCCGGCAACCAAATTTTTTCTTATTACGTAAATGCTTTGTTAATTTTTCTGAATACGTATGAATTTTTTCAGAATTTTATGTAATACTTGAAAATTACGATTTTAAACAAATTTTAATATAAAGGAAACGAATAACATTTTGGGATCATTATTATTGACGAACGATCTTATCAGCATCTTCTACATGCTTGATTTTTTTCAGATTTTTATCCGATCGAGAAGTGTTTGTAATTGTCTTTTATTCCTCTCGAACTTAGGCGGCGTCAGTCATCGCGCTAGTACTACCTTAATTACGGTTGAATTTTCCTAAAGCAACCCGATTTCCAACCCTGAGGCAAGAGCTCGGTGTTCTCAACATAAAGTCAGAAATTGGGTTGCTTTGGGAAAGTCTAACTCTAAATCAACAAAAAAAAACATAGCTTCCTCTATGAGGAAGCAAAATTCGACACAATGGTTGGTATTACAATTGGTTTTGAGATAATAACCAAAAGGCCACCTCCACAAGCTTGGAACCAGACCGATTCGGCGCCCCAATCGACTGGTTGAGTTCGAGTAGATTGTCAGAAAAACAAAAAACCCAAATCCAACCCAAAGTTAGTCTCGAATCCACTTGACTTCGTTTTAACGAAAATGAATTTAATTTCAGTCACGCAGCATACTGGTCCCTCATTCTCGTTTGGCTGGACGACGTACGACGAGAGTTCACCTTCAAGCCGAGTCTGCGCCTGTACGCCGAGATCATGCTGAGAGGAATCGCCCGGCGTTTCAATCTCAGCGAGCCAGTCTACGTTGGAATCCACGTGCGGCGAACCGACTACGTCGATTATCTCTGGCAGAAATTGAAGGTCCGACCCGCACCGGTGCGCTACTATCTGGCCGCAATGGATTACTTTCAGGGCAAGTACAAAAACGTCGTTTTCGTCGTGGCCAGCGACAGTATCGGCTGGTGCAAGTTCAATTTGCGCACGCGACAGCACAAAGTGAGCTTCATCTCGGACATGGACGGACGCGGTCCCGGCAAAGATCTCGCCGTTCTCTCCGCGTGCAATCACAGCATAATCGATTACGGCACTTACGGCTCCTTCGGGGCCATTCTGGCGTCCGGCGAGACCGTCGTTTACAACGTCACCGCGTACTTCTCAACTCTCATAGCCGAGGTACTGCCCAACTGGAGGATAATGAGTTGAAGTAAAATCAAAAAAAGAAAAGAACAAAAAAAAAGAAATTAAGACGTTAGTTGAAAAAGATAGAAACTCTAGCGATATACGAAGCTCTCTCGACGAGTTCTATATATTCGATCCGCGTATAAAAATTATAGATTTTTCTAAACGAGACGTTGTGTCAAAGATAGCCCAAAGAGTATTTATGTCGTCGACCACTTAAGGAATTATATATATATACGATTTAAAGAAAACAAAAATTATTAAATAGCGCGATATATAATCAAGTATTAGTACCTTCGAGTACGGAACGAGTGCAATCTGCATTACCGACTTTCTCTTTAACTCTCGGAAGTTCACCACTGTTGCTGGATAACTTTTTTTTTCTAACAAAAAAAAAATATCTGATATCTCGAGGTGTGGTATAAACCATTGTAAAAGTAGCGGTCGACTCGATCGGCGGAATCTTAGAAATCGGTAGCGACACAAACTGCTGGAATAAAGTAGAGAGAAAGAGACGGAGAGAGAGAGAGAGCAGCGCAACAAACAAGTTTACAACTGAACGATGGACCATATTTCTCTACAAAAAAAAAAGAAACAAAAAAAAACAAAACAAAAAAAAATAACAGATACTTATTTTTTCTACAACTGTGATTGGCGTTGCCGTGACTGTGAAAGTTGAATGATGGAGCGTTATAGTCTGGCTGTTGCCTCTGAAGAAAAAAAATGAAAAAAAAATGTGGGAAAGCATAGACGATTCGTGGAATCTACCAATGATAATCTCGATCGCATGAACCGATGTACCAGGGTCCCCGCGATGCTTCTGTCGAGAACATTCGGGTTGTCTGTTTTGAGATTGCGCGTTGAGATGATAGATCAAATCCCACTTGTAGCGAAAAAAACAAACAGAAGTGAATAGCTTTAGATCGAAAGAAAGCCACTAGAGCTAGCGAGGAAAGTATGTTTATTGTCTCTCGATCGTGGTAGATAGAAATTTCGGACATCTCACACTCATAATTGTTGATAAAGATAATAATTGTGCCCCCCCATTTCACGATCTCATTCCGATAGATAACGAAATACCGATTCTCTGTCCTGTTTCACAAATTCTCACAATGTACAATGTTTTCATCTGTGATTCTCTTTCTTATCGTGCCAAAATTCCTGATATATAAATATACACGTTGTTGTATGATATTTACAAAGTATAGAAAAAAAAGGGCTATAAAAACAAATGTTTTTTTTTTCTTTCGCCACGCGAGAAAAGAATTGAGCTTGAGCCGGTTCGTGCTGGCGACCTGAGGAAGCGAAGATCGAGACGAAAAATTCTCGACGAAAACGCGACGAGCTGAGAGACGAGGGTATAAAGAAAAATTATTTTATACTGTTTCAGAGATTTAATAGGTGTTTTAAATTTAATAACCTTGTGACCTGACATACTCGACTTACGCCGGTAATGTGTAGCTTAGATGAATGTCCGTTGTATCTCAATATTTGTATATGTACTGATACTTCGATATATATGTATATAAATATATATATATTCGTTATATATATATTATATAATTCTACATATTATATACATATATATAATGAATTTAACGTATTCGTGCCTGTTCGTCGTTGAGTCTTTGGTAAAGAGATTGAGAAAAAAAAATAGTTTATTGAGACCAGTATTCGCACAGCGTTCGCAAAGAGTGTAAAATCCGATTGACGCTTGAGCCCATTTTTTATCGTGTTATTGGCAAATAATCAAACGTATGTGATTCAACGTAATGACAAAAAGAAAGAAAAAAAAAGAGAGTATTTATGATAAATCAAGAAACTACTGATATTCATTTTCGTATATCATCAGTCGTGTGAGGTAAAACAAAATAAAACAATGGAAACGAAAAAAAAAACAGACTAAGACTATACAACTTTCAGGTACCAATATAATCTATTGTGTACATCCTCTGTGATAAATTTGTCTAATTTTTAGGAAACATCTCTGTCTGTTTCTGAGACTTATTTGTCGTACAAAATAAACGTATTATATGTGAATTCTGTTATTTAATCTAGTCAAGCCATCCCGTAGTGTAAACTTAAAAATACTGACGATATCTACAACGCATACGAAGAGGAGGAAGATTGATGAAGCGTTATCGATTCGCGGTAACGAGCCCGGCTGGTCCACGGCCGATTTTCGTGCCGATCATCTTCGCCCTCAACGGTTGAAAGCCCAGTTCGGATTCGGGGATGCCGTACTCTTGCAGCTTGCCCTCGTAGGTCGCCAACAAATCGTCGTGAGCTTTGCAAACCTTCGCCAAGTCGTACTGAAGATCTTGTATAGCGGTGTTTTTTCGATTTAACATTTCCTGAAAGTGCGAAAAACCAATTATTCGCAGAGTTTGCCATCGATATCGCTCCATATCTCGCTTAAGGTGAGTTAAAACGTGTCGGGTAGAGCGGGGCAAAATGGGGCAGAGGGGCAAAACGGGGCATGGGGCAAAACGTCATTTTCCAATAATTTTTGGGTACCCCAATTCGCCCCATCGATATACAGGCTGTTCTGAACCGTTTTGCCACATTGTCCGTTCCAAAAATGATTGGAAAATTAGGTTTTGCCCAACTGCCCCGTTGCCCCATTTTGCCCCGCTCTTCCCTATCACGTGACATATGAATGCAAGAGAGATATTTTTGCTTCCTCATAGAGGACACTTTGTTTTGGTGAAAAAATGTTGTTTCGGGATTTTTATAAAAACGTGTTCAAAAAGTTCCAAAACGAAACTAAAAACACGACAGCCATCGTGTTTCTATTTTTTTGGATTGTTTCCGATCGGGCTTTTTTAGCAGAGTACGGATATGTCTGTCGTCAGACAACGAAATGGCAAACAGACCTCGAGCTTCTCATTGACGTTGACTATTGCCATTGGATCCAATTGAGCAGCGGCTAAAACTTCCCCGATCTGAGCCTCCCTCTGCTCCAACAGATCCGAAAGCTTCTCCAGTTTCTTTTCTAGAAGCACGTTTTTCAAGCCGGTCTTTTGCTGTAACTCGAGAATCGAAGAAACGAATCTCGAATGGAGCTCGTCTCGTTCAGCTCGGCACTGCAAAATTAGTAACATGATAGATGATTATTACATGTGAGTCATACATGTGAGTCGTATGTAACCATGTAGAAAATATATGTGAATTTTGGCCTCGGACATACCTGGAAAAAATTCATATACAATAATGTGTGTTAAAAAAAAAATTAAAAAATTAAAAAACAATAATATTAGACAATTTTTTCTGTGCCATTATAACTCACTTTATCGAATCGAAGCTCGAGAACTTCGTTCTCCCACTTAAGATTCTCCAGATTTTTCGAGACCCCGGTTAGTCTCTTCTTTGTATTCTGTAAAATCAAAGAATCAGTGAAATGTCCTTTTCACCATTCCGAGACGCGCCTGCGCAGTGTACACTCACGGCTAAGCATTGTTTGTCCTTCTCGTAGTTCGCCAGCTGACGAGAATAATCTGTGACCTGTTCCTCGGCCGTTTGGAGATCGGCAAACAATTTTTTATTTTCGGCGGTCAATTCGCGAACCTGCTTCTTCATTCTTTCCTCGTGATTCTTCATTACTTCCATTTCTTCCTATAGAAAAAATAATATAAACTTATAATCGCACAATTATTAAAAGTGAATTATTATAAAACCAAAAATTATTATTATTATTACTATTAAATGTGAATCATACATATGTAATCACGGTGAAAATATATATAAATTTCGTCGATGAAAATGTCTGGCAAAAATGCATATTCAATCATGTGTGACTTTAATATACACATAAACACATAATATTTCACACACATAATATTTTCATGTATGGGATTAATATATAAATCATACATGATTGTGTATGAATTGTATATTAATTTCGAGGAATGGAAATTAGATACGTCTCGGACCTTTAAACTCTTGATAAGAGACAAATTGTTGAGCGTTATGTCGTTGTAATAATTCTTCATATCGGTGAACGATTTTTCGTGATTCTTTATCAGGCTCGCAATCTGCATGTTCTTTCGCTCCTCGACCTCCGTTATCTCCATCCGATGCTTCAGCATCAGAGATTCGTACTGACCGGAGAGTTTTTCCTCGTACTTTTTTTCCAATTCCATTGCCTCGGATTCCAATTTTTTAATCAAATCGCTCGTTTCCCCCGCGTGTTTCTACAAGCGGGACACACCAATCAGGTCGATACAATACGACGGATCCGGAAGTTACTGTCGAGTAGAGGGTGGAGCAAAACGGAGGGTAACGTACAGACTTGCTTTTGATTTGCCGTGCGCATGCGCACGGTCGTTTTCTGGTACGAATTCTTACCAAAAAACGACCGTGCGCATAGAAATACTGTGACCGTCACAAATGGTCACGCGCATCTACATGGTAGTACAATGGAGGTCAGAAACGGCCTCCACATAGTTGCAAACTGACGATCAGAAACGGTCACTGCGCATCCCTACGTGCGCATGAGCACGGCCATTTTTTTTCTTTTCCCGCCGAAAAATCGGTGACGATGGTCCGTTTTGCCCCGCTCTGCGCCTACTCGTGAAACGCATTCGGGACTAACTAATTTAAGCTCACGAATCTCGTTCATGTGCGCGAGTTCTTTCTCCTTCTCGATTTTTCGCAATTCCTTCTTGTCCTTTATCAGCTCGTTTTCCTGAGCGACGTGATCGTCCTGGGCGATCTTCAGCGCCACCATGTGTTCGGCTTTGGTCTCCGACAGATTCGTCTGATGCTCGTACATCAGATGCTTGACCTTTTGCTTGTAGAGCTTCAATTCCGCTTCGTGCTTCTCCGATAACTCTTCCTTCTCGCGTTCCTTGTTCCTGGAGGGAATTAGATAAACGTAAATTCATCGATCTCGTCGGGTTTGCGAACAAGATTCCCAGATTTGTCGAACATTGAAACACCCCGTATCGATTAGTTCGACAATACCTCACTGCGGCGCGAGCTTCGTCCAGCTGATTCCTTGTTATCTCCCAGAAAGTTCGAAGCTTGTCTCTCTCGAGCTGAAAAAAATTTCTCTCCTCCCTCTCGCGTTCCATCTCCTCGAGAATCTTGTGCGAGTAGAGCTCCAGCTGTTCCCTGCTCATCTTCGCGGTGTCGACCCCGTCGACCGAGTCCATCGTCTTACCCTTTGCTTTCTTTGGCCCCTGAATCGGACATCATCATTTGTATATTTCTTATATATATTTTGGAAAGTCGTTTGTTTGTCCCAATTGTGAAGAATCCAGAGAGTTCCTCTACCCAGATGCCCTATCGGTACCATCGACATCGTTTCGACTAACATATGTACTAGGCTTTTTTATTTTTTTTAAACAATTTCTTTTAAAGGGCAAGAGCTACTTAGTTTTCGATAGTCGTAGGTATATTTTTGATGTATTAATTCAACCTTGTATTCCCAATATGATCCTACTTTTGAAATAAACATTCCGGTTTTACCATCTTATTTTCCGATCGGAAGTGAAGTCATACAGGAAATAATGTCACTTCCGGTTTGAAAATCTCATTTTTCGACCGGAAGTGCCGTCATTCCGAAATTTTTGTATGATGGTCGTGCAAAAAACGTTTTCTTAAGTCGTGTGATTGCAACACACGCGTTTGGCACGTGCTGCAAACTCACGGTCGTCAGAAAACGTGTTTCGCACTATTATCGTAATGCACTGTTTCATGGGCCAATATGAATCAGCTATACGTATTTTGAGGGTCTCATCAAAATTTTTTTAAATGTGCAAAATGAGGCTGTAAAAAGAACCGCACTAAAAATTAATAAAATTGTATTCCAAAAATTCGCGATCTACAGGCTGAACTTTAATTATTTTCTCGATAAAATATGAAAAATTATATGGGACGAAAATGAATCGGTTTAGCGGAGTTGTACATTAGGTACCTTGTACAGTCACAACCAGGGCTCAAATTTGACAATTTTCACAATTTTATTTTATTTCGAAACGCGTCCATTTTGCCCCATGTGTTTGCCCCACTCTTCCCCTATCTTTCGTCGAGTCTCGCGTATCAGTCAAGCGATTCCATGTCACTACAGTTACGTAATCTTACCATTATTCAAGTGTCCTTATCGTTTATTCGAGTGTTCTCTCGACTAACAGGAGGATCGACGGAAATTCTTCGTTCCTGAGAATAAAAAGAACTATAACAGACTGGACGAGGAACATACAAGACTGTCAGACGCGCCGACGGAGTCGTCCACGCGACACTGCGTTCTGCATCATTCCGAGGTGGTTTCCGTTGCCAGGCAACGGCGAGTAACTCGGGAATACACACATTTCGTAAAAATGAAACATTACGCATGAGCGTCGTACCAATCTTTTAATCCCTCAATAATTTTCTACTTTGTGTGCAACATACAAAAGTACATATTGCATTTTTTTTTGTAATATTTATTTCTATTACGATTAGTTCCTTAAGTGTACTATTTTTTTTTAACAAAAAAAAAACCGTCATCCCACGTTCCTACTTTCAATCACCGTTCGTGCAAAAATTGATAAATATATGTGTGCCGTTTCGATGATCTCTCGCCACTGTGCGGTGTTTCGATAACTGGCCCGATTAATTTTGTCCGGGAGTCGAGTGGACGAAGCTTGGCCATTCCCAGACATTGTCCGAAGAATGTTCCACCTGACACGTGCAGGGAGCTGCCGCAATTTTTTCTGAATCCGGAGTTATCAAACGAATGCGCAAACGAATGTCGTTTATTCCTTGTTTTTCTCCTTTTTTTATAAACCTTTAGTATACATCCGTTACCGTGTACCATGTATGACGATAGCGATCAACAACGTTAACATATATAATAGTACATGACCCGCGAGATATATTACAAACCGTGTGCTTCATCGCTATTTCAAAATAGATTCGTCACGACAAGGTAAAGGACCCAGTCTGTGACGCTGACCCAGTTTGTGACAACATAGTCGGTTCCCCCCACCATTTTATATGCAGCCAATGGGTAGCGCGCATTCGGGGGTCACAAACTGCGACTCTTGGTCCTCCTTATTTGTCCCTATGGTTTTACACTCTTAAAGTCAGAGAGCTGCGCAGAAGCGTCATAAACTGGGCCTTTTGCCTTCGATACAAAAAGTATTATTAAAAAGAAAAAAAATGTAATTCCAATACCCCACGTGCTCGTAATAATAACAATCGCAGTTACAATGATAATGTTTCTCTAAACATCGCGGTACAGCGGTTGCCTGTTGCCGTCGAACAAAACGCTCACAGAATGAACGGAGTCGAGTACATCAGGAGAACATGTGATTTCGTATAGGTACGCGTGTATGTGTGTTTTCTTTAGTGTATAATATAAATAATATTCGGGCGAGTCGTAAATATGCGTTTTGGTCCAACGTGATTTTTTTTTCTTTCTTTGTGTGATCTCTTTACAAGCTTTGTGCCCTCTCCAACAAGTGCGTGCGACGATCGCGCAAATATGAAGAACGCTATCGGTACCCGATCAATTCCTCGATCCAACAATTTTACTACCAACTACTCGTTCCCCTCACCCTGTCCTTGAGACTATCGTAACTTCTAATTGTTTTTCTTTCTTTTTTTCCCCTCAGTCGTTAGTACAGCGGCGATATATCGAATAAAAAAAAACAAAAAATAATTAGTTGACGCGTTTGGCACACGACCCCACGTAAAAATTAATAAACCTATAACGAGAATAAATAGTTTTAAACGTCGCACCACTCGCGAGCCGCGAGTACTTTGGACTTGTACATAACTTCTTTCTTTTTATGTAGACGATAAGTCGAATGGAATGCTAGAGGTAATTGTCTAGACGCCTTTTAGCTGGCGTCACCGTTGTATTGCAACAGGCATCCCACAGCTCCGAAGTAACCCTGAAAATAGAGAGATTTATAATCGATGAAACAACCCTTTCTCGCCACTCGGTAACAAAAACTGTCGGTAACAAAAACTGTAATACATCTTTCACGGGTGCAAAGCATTTCCTATTAAGGTGAAGTGCAACCGCTGTGAGTGCCAGAGAGGCAGCTGCAATTTCGCAAACCAAGAATCTCCCAAGCCGTTTAGTTCTTGGGAAAATTGTGAGAATAGTGAACTGCAGAATTACTGCGCATAGTTTAGCGTTCTCCTATTTTTCCTTAAAAATTAACCATCTTGGAGAATTTTGGATTTGTTACCGACCGAGGTGTCGCACTTCACCTTAAAATCAAATTGTTACACGATATCGATATAATTCTGATTCATGCAAAAATTCGCTTCGGATTGTACATTTACAGCATTGTTAACAAAAAAGTTAAGTACAGTTTTTATTACCGACCGTGGTATTTCACATGCTTTTATTATTATCCATATAGCACTAAATATTTTGAAATGATTTTAGAAATATTTTCAATATTTCAAATCTTACGAAATATTTCTGAAACATAGTGATAAAATACTTGATTAAAATATTTTTGAAACCTTTCAAAGATATTTCGGTGCTATGTGGGCAGTGACGAAAAAAATAAAGTTTCGATCGTAGAATTTCGTACCTCGTGTTCAAGAAACAGGGCTTTCATCGTTCCCTTGGACCAGTAATCCATCGCGTAAGCGAGGAGCTTCATCGATATCTGATTGACCCTCAGGAAATTACCGACGAACACTACCTGTTTCGTCGTCGCAAGAATAATTATAATGGTAATTAAAAGAACAATTCCAATAGTAAAATCATTCTCGTCTCACCCTCTCGATGTTCTCGTTGACCGCGCACATGCGGGCGATAGAGCCAATGTTATTGGTGATCGTAACGAGGGTTGCTCGCGCGAGATCCTCTTTGCTCACCGCGTTTCGACGATTTTTCGAGTTCATCTGCCCGAAGCTGTATACATTGAGAAAACTTAACATACAGGCGACCATTAGACAAGCGAAAGATTACAGTGACCATCTACAAGAACTGATTAAGAAAATTAATGTAAGGTGGGCGGAGCAAAATAATACGTGCGATAGAGTTGCAGTTGTTTTTTCGGAAAGGTACACAGGACAAGCATGAGCGAGTAGCCATTCAAGCAAAATAAAAACCAGTGAATCAGTAAAAAAATAAAATAAAAATAAAAAGCAGAAGCCAGAATCGCATCTGGTGCAGAGTCGTTTAAAATTATTTTTTTTCATGGAAAATAGCAAATTACCTGCTCGCAACGAGATCTCCGGGAAGCCCGAAACGTCCATAGTCCCCGCCGTAAATATCTTTGACGAGCTTGTCGACCCTCGTGTTGTCGCCACTGGTCGCCAGTTCGATGGCCTCTTCGAAGCTGTTGCAACCCGTGAGCAAGCAGCAAAGTCCCAGGAAGGTTCCGCCGCCCAGACTGCAACAGTCGATTTGCCATTGACCCCGTGTTATTAACAGAACTTCGTCGTATAATCGTCGACC
This sequence comes from Ichneumoninae sp. A BG-2022a, assembly GCA_030522665.1. Taxonomy (NCBI): domain Eukaryota; kingdom Metazoa; phylum Arthropoda; class Insecta; order Hymenoptera; family Ichneumonidae; species Ichneumoninae sp. A BG-2022a. The sequence goes on from JAPYZC010002172.1 coordinate 24,732, forward strand.
CGTTACGCACCTCGTGCCGGATATCCTCTTGTAATTGTCGGGCCCGTAGACCGCTAGTATGCTCACCCCGGAGCCAATATTGACGAGCTGTGGGAACGAGATCACCTTAAATTTGCGGTTTCGTAAAGAGCGATCTTTGCAGCGACCGCGTAGGAGGACAACGCAATTTTACCAAAAACGGATAAGGTTCCGAAAAATCGTACGGCTGTTGGCGACATTGACTTTCCTCTGTTGGATGTGACCAGTAATAGCACTCGTGCGGATTCTTCGTTTCTATATATAGCATACCGCGTATCAAGCTATCCAATTCATCGAATTTGGCGAGGCTCATGTTTACTTCCTGAAAACAATTTCACAGATGCGTCAGATATTGTTCCTATTTACCGACTTTGGTCTCGTGATTAGCGTAATAGCCTCGAAAACAAAGTATCGGAGGTCTCGGGTTCGAAACCCGGTGGAATGTTTCGGCTGGTGGAATGTTTCGGCATCATCATTCGACAGTCCCCACGAAAAGTTGCGCGGCGATTGCGCAAACAGTTTCGTAGTTATGGCGTAAAAAAATGTTAAATGTAAAAAAATTCTGAAAAAATTCGTGTGACTTGTAGAAAATCAACGTATTCATGTGAAAAGAGAAAAAAGGCTCACTGATTATGTGTTGAACTATTTTTTTTAGCAATTTGTTAATAACTTTTTTACATTATTATTGTGCAACTTAATGTTCTTGGCACCTTTAATTCAGTTGATTTTTTAAAAAATTTTATACCATTCGGAAGTGTTCAAATTCCCCCTGAATCTGACTGTTGGCTGGTTTTTTGGGCGCCAAGATTATGTTAAAGTCCATGTGGATTTTTTTTGTGTAAAAATGTTACAATTTCAATATTTTTTCACCAAAAAAATGTTTTTCTAATAATATTGTTTTCATCGGTTGATTGTTCCGGTAAGATTTTTATTTCCTGAACAATTTTGAAATTCAATGAAATTCTCCCGATTCCCTGACCAATTTTTTATTTCCCTGACATTTCCCTGTTCTCGAGACTATCCCTGAGCGCGGCCACCACGGAACGAACTCTTTCGTCCCTATGAGCCTATGTAAATCGCGTCTCGTACTTCCGTACCTTTTTGAAATTTTCCTCGAACTTGTAGGCACCACCTCCGGTCGCGCAAACGGTCGTTACCAAATTGGCCATACCTTTGGATTTCGCGAGGGCCAAAAAATTACCCATTTCGCTGGTCGGAAATCTTATGAAGTGCAAAGTTCCTCTTCTACCTCGAATCGAAACATTGTCCATCTGCAATGAAGTAATGGTGTAAAGACGTAAATAAAATAAATAAAAAATAATCAATTCATAAAAAAAAAAGAAAAAAATTACCTGCAAGTGCGTGTCCCGGTGGCCGGTTTTGCCGTAAGCGGAGTTCTTCGTCAGATACCGTCGAATGTTCTTGAGGGTCTCGACCTCGGCGTCGGCTTCGATTCTCGTTATGTCCTTCGGCTCAAAGTACACCAATTTTGACAGTGTTCCACCGATGTCCATACCGAACCATGGCATTGCTGTGAATACGCAAGAAGAGAAACGATCGTTCTCCGGTTACTCGCTGTTTGTCAAACCGCTAGCGCGGGTTAAAAGGCAAGGCTGACAATAGATTTGATTTGCCAACGATTTGAACGGTACAAACTCGTTAAGGTCAAACGACTTTTTTTCGAGAAAAGAAAAAATTGCACCTTGCTACGTTTTGTGGTGAGTACACGGTGCATACTTAATGAGTGGGAATGATGTTGATCAACGTCAGGGTGACGGTGAATATCATGTAAATGACCGAGGCGGCGTTAATCAATATGCAGATACGAGTCGAGCAGGCTGATCGAACAAACCGAACGAAAGTGAGTCACAATGTAACTTACTGCACTATACTATATAGTGTTATATAAAGTCGGAATAAAACGAACACAGCGAACGACTCCACGAACAAGTGAATTTTTTCAGAAGTTTTTGTAACCCTTGAAAATGACGATTTTTTTTAAAGCTTGAACATCGAAAAAACGCGATTTTCGAAGATTACAAATAATTCTGAAAAATTTTATACGTACTCAGAAAAATAAAAATATCATTTTTATGGAAAAGCAAAGTTAAATTGGCGGGTAATTTGTTGAACGATTATTTTTATCGTTAATTTGCCAATAACATTTTGGAATTGTTATTACATAAAGACAGTATTTGCAGCACCTCTCATAGGCTTGATTTTTTTCAGATTTTTATCCCATCGAGAAATGTTTGAATTTTTCCCTGAAACTCACGTTTAGCGGGACTGTACCGCTCAGACTAATATAAGTTTTTCGTCAGGCTTTCCTAAAGCCTTTCTTTTCTAGTTACGTCTTTCTCTTATATTCATATATACATGATGTTTTTTTATCGAGAAATGTTAATCGGTATTATATATTATGACGTATATTCAAATACACTACATAACTAGATACTACTATCGGTATTATGTAGGATTCAAATTGTATATGTCTCGTTGTTTCCGGTTCGCAATTCGAGTTTTGTGTAAAAGAGTTGATGCGTCAATTTTTTTTCTCTCATACAATAAAAATAATCCACAAGGTGTGGGCAGGGGGGGAGGTGAAGTATATAAAAAAATAAGAATAGTGGCTAATCTAGGCACACATACAATTCGGGGACTCACAGGGTGGTGAGTGTTTTTTTTGCTGTTGTTTCGCCGCAGCCGTGCTCGAATAGCCATTCGAGGCCATGACTCTTGCTCGTTGACGATTCTTAAATGCTCGCGGTCTCATGATCCAGCCTCGAGTTATTTTCTCCCTGCTTCCGGGAAACGAGCGTACGCCTCTTCTCTGAAAACGAAAAAAAACAACAAATTAGGAAAATTATAACAATTTAAAAAGAGAAACATCGTGAATTTGTAGAAAAAATATCTGCATCGCGCGACGAGTATCGAGCTAAGAATAGACGCGCCGAGCGTGGTCGCCGATCGGAGACGGAAAATTTTCGTCGAGCAACGAAATACGCCGGTGATTTAACACGATCGAAGGTCGGAAGATTCGACGAGAGAGACGCATAAGAACGGCGCTGTTGGAAGCGCGCGCGCGCCGGTTTATCTTTAGCAAAAAGGTGTCAAAGGTTACTCTTTAATAATTCATGCCGCGAGCGTCAAACCCAACACCGATTATCGAAGTCGATTGCGATGTCATTCCTTCACCTGGGACTCTACGTGTTCACATCGGAAAATCAAATTACTTCCTTGACATTCTCAAAATTTAGAGAACCAAATGAGGAGGAGACTAGCGCGGGTTTGTAGAATCGGCGGACACGAAGTTCCTTGTAAAATAATAATGGAACATTGGCCAGACTGTAAAAAAAAAAAAATATATATAAATTTAATGCACTGGACTAAAAGTTTTTATGGAAAAACGGGTACATTAAATTTAATGTACAATTTTGATAAACAATTAATGTACTTTTTCGTTGATATTAAAGTAAATGATTAAAATTACTCTACTGTCATAGTTTACGATTAATGTACATTGTTACAAATAAAGTATTCCCAATGTTTTTAATGCACGGAACATTAATTATTCAATGCAATCGTATACGAAATTTGATATGCCAGATTTTGCATAAAGACTTCCGGTTCGGTACATTAAATTTCTTACGATGTAATGAATAATTGCACACTCCGCGACTATCGAGGAAATAAATTATCGATAAATATTCTCTCCGGAAATAAATCCACGGGCTCACCATGAGCCTAAGTTAAACCAACGCGGTGAAATCAGGGGCCAATATAATTTCATATAATAAATATGAGTAAATCTGAATCTATTTTTCGTTAATTCGATAAAAATACACTCTTCCGATCGCGAATCTGCTTCACATCGAACATGCGGGTGCACTCGCGGTGGCAGTGATGCATAATAGGCGAACATGGCTTATATCACGTTTGCGATAAAATCATACGACTCGACTGCATTGATAACTTCACCGCAAAAAAATCGTATGAAACTTAATGTACCAGACTGGACGTTTTTATGCAACAAACTGGTGTGTTAAATTACGTGTACAATTGCGATGAAAAATGAATGTTGAGTGTATTAAAAACATTGGGAATACCCTAATTTTAATAATTTACTTTAATTGCAATGAAAAAGTATATTAATTTTTTATCAGAATTGCAAATTAAATTAAAGGTACCAGTTTTAAATAAAAACTTCCGGTTCGGTACATTGAATTTACAATTTTTTTTTTACAGTGTCAAAGATTTATGGCACAGTCAGATTTTGTTTTTTTCTAATAGTTTATGGTGTCAAGAATATTCTGTCATATTTTATTACTGAGTACTCAGTTTATTATTATTACCAATAATAATGATATACTCTATAATATTATTGATATTATAATATATAATTCTTTTTATATCTGTAGCTTTGTCATTATGAAAGGGCATGACCTGTAAACAAATAAGTAAATATTATTTATATCATTACATTATTGTTATACTTTAATATAGAACCTTCTTTCGAAGAGCTGCTAGAAAAAACCAATATTAAAATCCACGCAACAACAGACACAAGAGAAGAGAATAAGAGAAAAAAAGGGACCTGCACAGATCCGACTACGCATGCCAAGAAAGTGCTCAATAAATAATACAGAAGCTTGAGCTTTTTGCTTAAAATCGCAAGCGATGCGCCATGCATCAAAACTGCCACTGTGGAAATTATTTTTTTATAATTATCATTATGCTGGTTGAAATGAAATATCTTGATGTATTTTTTTTACTTTTGTACCGCATTTCTATTGGAACTAATAGATCTAAGTAGTTACAAGACACATTTTGTATTTGAATTCTGGTCAAGGAGAAATCCGTTAATAAGTGAAATAAATAATTGCTCTTCACGTAAAGATATATAAATCCATTTTATTTTGAAATATATTCACAAAATCTGCTTCGATTGCATCTTTCGATTTCCCATTTATATCTACAAATTTTTTTTTCTCATTTCTATATTTTTTCTTTGTTTCTCTGTTGTTATTATTTGTAATTTAATATATCTCCGCAGCCAGGTCTCCGCATGAAATGTTAGTACACCATTTGCTTTGATACCCATCCAGAACCTAATGTAAAGCAACGCATTGACGTACGGTCTATTTTTACTTTTTAATTTTCATGCAATAAATCTGAAATCTGGAATCTTCCGACTACAGTCAAAGGATTTTCGCGAGCTCCGTCGCAGCTAGCGAATACAATCCCATGTTCTCCGCCTCCCTGAAACACACTCTGAAAAACAGTACAATTCCAGGCTAACGTAACTCAACACACAAAACAAATGTTTCCTGAAATAAAAAAAAAAATTACATGTAAGTCCCAAAGTCTCGTCGCGATTTTACTGGCAAGCGATTGTCGATCGAGCCGAAGTTATGACATTCGTGGATGACCGGATTACCGATCGCAGCGATAATTAATCCGAGCCTCCGCGAGGCGAATTCTTAATCGCGAAAGAACGACAATCGCGTCAATAAAACGATTCGTCGTCGAAGCGAGGTTTCTTACCTGTAAGCATCGTTGCAAAGTCAATCGGACGACTGGGAAGCGATTCTCCCGACATGAACGTTATTGTCGTGGGTGCCCGGTGCGATATCGACACGATAGTCGTGTCTCGTCTCCGTTGCGGGCCGTTCGGACTCGGCCGACGGGGCGACAAGGGGTGGGAGGGGGGGATGCGCGAATCGCCTCATCTGCTAATCATCTCCGTAGTCCGGACATCGACGCGGGCTCACGAGTGTGCTTTGCCGATGAGTTTTTATATGAACAAGTGTATTCCCGATTTATCGTCACAGGTTCGATCGGTGCGTGCCTCTATTCGTCGACGTGCCTCGTACGATACTGTTCACGCTGACGCACCAGTCCAGTCGCCGTGGCCACGCGCGGCGCCCCGCCGACGCGCGGGGGGGGGGGGGGGGTTCTCTCTGTCCTCACGCGCTGACCCTTTCGAATACGATGCGCTTCGTGCACGATGACGTCGTGTTTCCTCCTCTACGTCGACGTGTCAGGCGTACAGAGAAATTGGGTAGCGGCTCGAGCGACGGCACTTGGCGTAAACCTAAAGCGAGGAGGAATAAGAAGTGCGGCTCGATCGTGAATCGAGTATTTCAGTCGGCGGCGGTCGGCTCGTTATGCGGTTTCCAATGGACATTGGACGATGTGGCAACGCTTGATTTTTATTACCGCTCGACTCCCCGACTTGCCCCAAAGGCGAAACGTGTTTTATCTACCGTCTATTGACATTGATGATCGTAACGGTGTGTTGGTGTGTTCCATGCTTTTTTTCGCAATGAAAGGAGTGACGTTACGAAATGTTTATTGATAAAATGTATTTATATCGGAATAGGTCGTGCGTGTGTTGCGCATGCGCCCGAGGGAGGCGCGACCACGTGACGGTCTGACGCAAATTATTGCCACTTTCGCGCATCTCGTACGATCGGTCACGTGAGCTCTCGTTAACTTTTGGGCGGGATATCGATGAGCTTGGACGCTAGTTGCGGTAGCTCGAAGCTTCCTGTAGCTTCTCTGTGCGGATCGCTCTCGAAAGCGCTTCGAGCTACGCGAAGCTCGTGAAATGCATTCGGATTTTGTCGGATGTCATTGTTTACCGGTAAAGTTACCGGCTACATTGACAGACGTGTTTAGTACGATAAAATGGTCTTTGTTGACATGATAAATTGGAGAAACTGTTACGTTATATTGCGCGTATCAAGAGAAGTGCATCGGAAGCGGAAATGAAGTGCAGTCTCATCGGAAGCGGAAATGACATCCGCGTTCGATGAGACTTCTTTTGACCGAAAGCGAGAACTCGCGAGAAAAGTTTATTACAGTTTTTAAAACCGACCGAGCCCGGAACGAACGGGGTAGGAGGTGTTTCATATGATCTTAAGGTGATGTGAAATACCGCCGTCGGTAACAAAAACTGTACTGCATACCGTTTTGACACTGCAGTCCGCAGACGAAAAAACTGCGGAATCTGTAGACGCAGAGAAAGACTATTTTCTTTTTCCTCAGCTGCCTGCGGTCTGAAAACGGCATTCAGTACAGTTTCTGTTACCAGCTGAGCACGGGCCAGTTGGGCAGGACGGTCTTCCACATTACCTTAAAGTACTATAAACATTGCGCTTAAAAAAACATTTTATTTTAATAAAATAAAATTTTATACGATTATCGTGCGAAAAACTTTTTCTTAACGCGTTGTTGCAACACTCGTCAGAACGCGTTTTATCGCACTAATATCGTAATGTATTATTTTTTGAAAGTACACGGCGTCGAGACGCTACCGCGTCTCTCGACATGCAGGAACGAAGTATCGATAAGCATGTCCGTGTGACGCGATTAAAAATACGAACACAAAATGACTGACGATGAACGCCGGTCCAGTTCCTGTCACAGAGCAGCGTCTACTGATCAAAGATGGCGGCTGTCAGTCGGATGAGTCGCGATGACGTCACACGCCGAGTGTTGACGGCGAGCACGTGGCACCCCCACCATCATCAATTGACCTATCAGATCACCTCCGAAGAGTAGCCATCTTTTTTAGGTGTTATGAAAAAGTTGGGTCCGCCAAAATGTTATCCGTAAACTGTCTACATCCGGTCGTTGACTCTGCAACATGGAATAGCTTACGAATAACATTTTGGCGGCCATGAATCTACCCACTGACAACTTTTTCATAACATCTGAAAAATTTCTACCTAGGAGAAAATTGCGTTCAGTGTGGTGTGCAGTTTACGATAAGGATAAGGCTTAAATTTAATGCACATTTAGCGATGGGCGATGTTAAAAAAACCGTCGATGCTTAAATAATCGTTTACAGAACAAATCGATGTTTCAGAATCGATTTATTTTCTAAAATATCGAAGTCGCATAATTTAAACGCTATATTTACGTGAAAAGAATAAATGTTGCAGTTTCATAACTGCGCCTGCGCATTGACAGTAAAAAAATTCTTAATAATCGATTATATTTCGATGAATCGATGTATTTTCATTTCCCTAATTATTTTTTTTATTTTTAAGTCAGAAGTGTGGTCAGGGAACATTTTGAATTGATCTGTGAAAATTCAGGGAATTTTTTCAAGGGAACGGCCACTGAGTAGAAACTTTAAGCAAATATTAATTTTCGCTATCCCTCACGATCCCAGTGTTGCGTAATCTTGAGTCCTGAAATTTCGAAACGAACCAATCGGCGGTTTACAAGGTTCGACATTAAGCAGCGCTTATCGAAGTATAATATCAACAGCTGACCGGTGTCAGTAGCGCCAGCAATCGCGCCAGTACAGCGCGTTCGGTTCGCGCAGCCTTGTCGGCTAGCGAGAGTTTTGGTAGTTGAGAATAAGACTTAAATGTAATGCATATACCACGACACCAATGATATCTTCGTCCCAGCAGCACATACTTTGAGCTAAATGTTAAAAACGAGAGATTTTCAACATCCAACCTGCTGAAAACTTTAAGCTAATATCAACGTGCCACTTTCGCTATCCCTTACGACCCCGACCTCGTGTGACCTTGAGTCCTGAAATTTCAAAACGAACCAATCGGCACTTCACAAGAGGTTCAACATTAAGCGGTGTTCATCGAAGTAATATCAACAGCTGACCGGTGTCAGTATCGCCAGTACAGGTCGTTCGGTTCGCGTGGGCTGACCTTCCGGGCTCGAAGCTAAAAACCAAACGCTTCTCCCATAGTTCGGGGAATCCACATACAGTATATCGTGAATCACCTACCGATAAGTATCGTCCATTACGGCCAAGCGAATTAGAATCAAAGCTGTCGGAATGAATCTGCGGAGCAAAGAGTTCAATCCATCGACTTGAGCCGCGCAGGGCGCGTGCGTCTCCAGGCAGAACCCTCCCGAGATAAACGTGCTTCGGTAATCCTTTGTTTTGATACATACACTTGCGGAGCCGGTTGTCGCCGACAAATCGTACACTCGTCCGCGCAGTCACCGTTGAGAGACTTTCTTTTCTTTTGATTTTAGACTCACTCGCAACGGTAAAATTACCCTGTCGAATGTTTCTTGCTCAGGCTTTTCTCATTCGTGCCAATTCGTGTCAATTCTCCGACCTAAACAAAAAACACTCTGCACTGTGTGTGTGTCTTCGAGACGAAACTTTCGGGATGCTTCGACGATCATTTGTTCTCGTACATAGTTACCGAGCCCGCTGTCGCAGAGACGCGTCCGAATAATCGCCGTTTGGGAGAATAAATCGCTAAAAAAAAAAAGAAAATTAGCCCGGTTCGAATGGTAATGTAACCCCGTGTCGAATGTTTCTTGCTTAGCGTCGAGCCGATCAGCGACGTTAGAACGGAGATACGTGTCGTCCAGTTCGGTCCAGTTATGGTCTTGTCGACGATCATGGACGCCGAGGCGAACACGGACGAGGAAATAGCGGCGCAAAACATCGCCTGGAAGAGCTCCATCAACGTGTCAGTACAAACGATTTTCAGTCCTGTTTGACCTTGTCGTGTTTACACTTCGCGCTCTCCGCCGGCGCACGCGACACTTTTCGTCGAAACTTATCGAGACCGTTTTTTTTTTTATGTTTCGTCGATTAACAGGGTTCCCCTCGCGTCGTTCAATGCAACGGTCTCTTACCCGATTCCCGACGCTCTCAAAATGGCACTGGAACTCAACGAGGGCGACCTCAAGCTCACCGAGGCGGCGAAACACTACTCGAAGATAATTCCAGGCCTCAGAGAATTCAGGGACGTCAAGTCCAGACATTACTGGTTCCTCATGAAACTGCTCGTTTATCTGGAGAACTATCAGTGCATGGTGGACATGACGCAGTACAGCCTGTACAATCAGAGGATAAGTAGGTCAAAGTACAACAAATACAACCTGGTCGTCTACGTTCCGGGACTCGCCGAGGAGAGACCTTCGGTGAGGCCGAGGGATTTGGTGATCATCAATCAGGTCGGAGGCGCCAATCACGCGGTCAGCGTCGTTTCCTCCGTGGGAGATAAATATATTTCGACCAAAGTTGAAGCTTCGTAAGTTTAGGGTTTTTTTTTTTTTTTTTTTTTTTTTTTTTTTTTTTTTTTTTTTTTTTTTTTTTTTTTTTTTTTTTTTTTTTTTTTTTGTTTTTCTTTTTTTTTTTTTTTACAAAAGTACAATATTCACTTTCTGTTTCCTGATTATTGCCTGAACTGCATGCATTTTGCTGTGGACAGAGCTAGGAAGTTCGACCTGCTGCCGATGCTGTTCCCTACCGGCAAGCCCAGCGACAAAATTGAGCAGTAAGTTCGATCGCTGGTTATTGACACTACGAGTAATACGATTATTTGTTTATTTATTTATTTGTCCGTATGGCCACTAATAATGACTAGGGTTGATTCTTAAATGTAACATTTTAGAATTTTATGGCGGTAACTCCGTATTATCGTCAGGATAATATAAAAATGGGATGTGTGAAGGGTTCCCGAAATGATTGCATTTTTAGAGGTCGTTACCAGCTATTTAAAAAATTAAAAACTTTGGAATACCTAAATTTAAAGTCAAAATGAAATATTCGAGATTTCCTTGGAGCCAAGCTGCACTTCTGAAGTATAACGTATAAGAAAAAACTCTGCGAAATCCCTATGAAATCTAAGTATTTTTCAAAGTACTTAAGGAAATCTCAAATTTTTCATTTTTATTTTAAATTTAGATGTTCCGAAGTTTTTAATTTTTTAAATAGCCGGTAGCGACCTCTAAAAATGCGCTAATTTCGGGAACTCTTCGCCCATCGCATTTTTATTCGAAACTTGACGATAATACATTGTGGCCCCCGAAAATTCAAACATTTACAATTTAAGGACCACCCTAATAATGACCTAATTATTGTTATCTCTGCAGTCCCAGGAGTCTGCAGTGGATTGATCAGAACATAAAGACAAATCCGGAACAGCAGCAGGCCGTCGTGCACATACTGGCGAGAACGGCGTTTCCCGCGCCGTACATCCTGTTCGGGCCTCCCGGTACGGGGAAAACGTCGACGCTCGTCGAGGCGATCGGTCAGGTAAACTTTCGCGGACTAGCCGAACGAAACTCGTCCTCGTTGGATTCACTCTCGTCTATTCGTTGTGTCCCAACTTCGTTTCGTAGACCTTCGAAATTTTTTTTTCTTTCTCGCAAACACCTGCCTCACATCGTTATAATTTCTTCTTTTCTTTTTTTTTGCACCTAGATCCTTAAGAAGAATCCCTCGAATCGCATTTTAGTTTGTACGCCCTCGAACGCGGCGGCGGATGAAATTTCTCTAAGATTATTGAGAAAAGCTGTAGACGGTCATGACATGCATCGAATGTACAGTGTATCGAGAGACTGGTAAAAAATAGACGAACTAACGTTTTTCGTTTTGTTTTTTTTGTTTTTTTTTTCGGTTCTTAGATTTTTTCGTGAAGGTAGATTTTATTGATGACGCTATTTCTCTTCCGTTATTGATCAGCAACGACGTGAGCCACATTCTAAAGCCCTCTTCGAATTTCACTGACAACACGGCTCTCTACATATCGAAGGAAGTTTTAATAACGAAGAAAGTCGTGATCGTTACGTTGATAACGTGTCACCGGTGAGGATACAATTTATCTGTATCTATGGATACATTCTATACATCTATTAGTACATTACGATACTAGTGCGACAAAATTTTTTCTGACGAGTGTGAGTTTGCAGCACGAGCCGAAGGCGAGTGTTGCAATCACACGAGTTAAGAAAATTCACAAGGTGCGAAAGAGGAGTTTTACGCGTGCGTGAAACTGCACTTTACGCACCGAGTGAAATAAAATAAGTTATTACTATAATAAGTTATTAATTCATAGGTTTTACGCAATAATCACTCATCTTTTTTCCTTCAATCCACCCAGCTTGATAAGTTACAAGCTGCGCGAGAATCATTTCTCGTACGTGTTCATCGACGAGGCGGGACAGGCTACGGAGCCCGAGACTCTCATACCGATGACTCTAATGAGCAGTAAAGACGAGAGTCACAAGGGACGCCTTCACGGCCAGCTCGTAATCGCCGGCGATCCCAAGCAGCTCGGGCCGAGCGTGCAGTCGAGAATCGCCGAGCCTCTGCTCGGTAAGTAATACGATAAAAAAGAAAATAACGTCATCGCGCTACGTAGGAGGAACCGTTGAATGCTGATAATCGTTGAAATTACGCAGGCCGCTCGATGCTGGAAAGACTGATGGAGTGGGAGCTCTATCGGAAGAACGAGAACAACAAATTCAATCCGTGGTACGTGACGAAACTCGTACAGAATTATCGTTGCCACGGGGCGATCCTTCACGTTCCGAACGTGCTGTTCTACGAGGGCGAACTGGAAGTTCGCGGTGGTTCGCACATCGAGAGAGCGAGCTCGTGGAGACGACTGCCGAAACCAAATTTTCCCGTTATCTTTCACGCTATCGAGGGAAAAGAGGAGCGAATTCCGCAATCGCCGAGGTAAAAAAAAACCTCCGATTATCAATTATGATGATTGTTTATCTGCACGATGAGAAATAAGTTTACATTTTTTTTTTTATATTGTCCTACGATAGTGTTTTCAATTCGGAGGAAGTTTCGGTCGTGATATCGTACGTGAGAGACTTGCTCCGCGCGACCTTGGGCGGCCGAGTCGTTCGCCAGGAGGAGATCGGCATCGTGACGCCTTACAGGCTGCAGAGGCAGAAGATCCACGAGGAACTGCAGAGGAACGGCTGGGCCGATGTCTCCGTGGGAACTGTAGAAACTTTTCAGGGTCAGGAGAGGGACGTGATAATTGTGTCGACAGTTCGATCAGTTCTGTATCAGCACAACGGACGATACCACATTGGGTTTCTCTCGAATCCCAAGGTAAATGCGTCGGTCGATCGGGGCCAGCTGCATAAAGTAGAACCTCGCTTATTCGAACTTCGATCAACCGAGCCGCACTATCCGAGGCACCGAACTCATCGGAGACCTCCCCGTTAAGGATATCTTTACCGACAGTCATTTCTGTTCAATCTTGATCAAACTTATGTGGTCTACAAAAAAAGCACGCTTTATTTGTCGGTATTTTTTAAAGATTTTTTTACGGTCTAGTTTTTTTGAAACGTGATTTCTAAGTTACGTGTTTTAACATGGGAAGGATAGGATTCAACCTCATACCAATTTCTGTTCAATTGAAATTAAAAACTAACCGATTGAAGAACATACTTTACTACACATAGAGTCTAAATTTGAAAAAGATTTACCTCTAAAAATGCATTAATTTCGGGTACCCTTCGCACATCGCATTTTCATTTTATATCTCACGATAATACCATGGTGGCCGCGGTCAGGGAAAACCGGGAAAAGTCAGGGAAACATAATCGTGGTCAGGGAATCAGGGAAAAGTCAGGGAATTCCAAAATTGGTCAGGGAAAAAGTAAATTCCTTGACCAATTCCCAAATCTTCTATAAATAAATAAAAAGGACATTAAAGGGAGGCTTCAAAAAATTAGGATGGTTTAAAAAAATAAATAGAATTAAACATTAATACAATAATTAGGCATTTTCAGTTGTATTGTTAATTTTCCGGGGAAAAAACGGCCACCATGAATACGGGGTAGCCAAAATGTTGAAAAAATTCAATTTAAGGACCACCCTAGTGTACGTTATCCGTGTCATCCAAGATTTCACTTATCCGGCGTACGCTCTCCCCGTATTACCTCGGATAAACGGGGTTCTACTGTAAAGATAACGAGCATAATGCCCGATGAGAAAAAAATTAATTGCTTCTTGCAATCTTCGCAGAGATTCAACGTCGCGCTGACGAGAGCAAAGGCGTTACTGGTAGTCGTCGGTAATCCTATCGTTCTTCAAGTAGACCAATATTGGTGTACGTTCATTCGCTATTGCTACGACAACGGCTCTTGTCTCGGCTCGAAGGTTTTGATCGACCAGCACATGAGCCGCAATAAGATGCGCGAGCTCATGGCACAGAGACACGTCCCGGTGGCGTCCTGGGATCCTAACTTGCCATTCCAAGTCGTGGAAGAAGCGCCAACCCCCGGAAGGACGTTCAGACTTCCTGAGAAAAATGCCGCGAGGAGGCGGCGCCTGCCTCGAAGCCCGTCGGGCAGCGAGGAGTATCTCAACGAGGAGTCCGATTACCCCGGGGATGGTAAGTTACCGGGACAAAAAATCCTTGCGAATTACTGCTAGTAGACACGGACATGAATAACTTGGATTAAAAATGAAATTTATAATTAAAATTTAATTTACAGACTGGGCCTCTGAAGATACCTTCGATCCGTGCAAGTACGTCAACAGCGATTTCGACCATCCCCAGTACGACGAGGAGGAAGACGAATACGACATGAACGGCATTTATTCCGACGGTTCCGAAGCCACGTCAAGCTCAGCCCACGGCTCCAGCGGAAAACCGAAACATCCTGAAAACTCTTGGAGAACCGCCAGGTCCGCTGCAAGCACCGATCAATCCGACGAGTCTCCCGACTCAAACGGGGAAACCCCCGACAAAACTATAGTGTCCCCGCTCAACGGATTGATGAGTAACCTCAACATTGATAACGAGGAAGCTGGCTGCTGATAACAGTGCGATTTTTTAAAACGTTAACTGTTAAAAATTCACCGAGTTTCTCACAATTTTAGTATATTTTATGAATTTGTTTGTTGTTTTTTCCTATTGGAGGGGGGGGGGGGCGGGGGGGGGGAGTAGCTCAAAAGTTTTCCGGCTCACCTTTTGAGTCCATTACCAAAATACGACTGTGTCGATCGGGCTCGTGTCCAAAATCTAGACGAGATAAAAAATCGTCGATGATGTCTCCGGGCTCGATCTTCGGTTAATGATAATTATGTTACCAGTAGAATTAATTGGAAGAAACACGTTTGACGACGGACTCAGCTGCTCAGGACAGTCGCTGCGTCCGCGAGTTATTCTTTTTTTTCGAAGAGAAACATTTTAGTCGTGTAGTCGAAACTTAGTGGAAGAAGGAAAGGAAGGAAAAGAAAAATTTTATGCACAAACTTTCGGTGATCAGGCCTGTGATAATGTACAATGTTTAATCTGCTTATCTTCGCTCTCCTGAACGTACAACCGCGGTGCCTCTTATTTATATTTTTACAACTTGACAAGCTTCATCGGAACGAACTTGTTTCAAGTTCAAAACGTCGGCTGTTGTGATCCGTGTTGAGACGTGACTTAAACATGGAAACTATATTAAGGACAGTATTAACAGAGCATTGTATCATTATCGTTACGTTACGACTTATTCATAGAAACGAGAAATAAACATATTTATTTAAACGTAAAATTAACTTGCTTCACATTTAACGGATGCGAGTACCTCAAAAAGAAGGGGTGAAAATCGAGATTATAACAACGCTTCCCCCTGTAACGTACTTTTGTTTACTAAACTTCTGTGACAGAGCATTTTCTGTGATTATTTGGCTTCCATGTAGTAAAAAACTTACTTCATTCAGTTTAAAAAATAATAATCACGTTCAGATTTTTAAATTTTCAAACATTCCATCGAATCGGCGTTTAGTTGATTAAATTTGTTTTTGAATACCGAACATCGCCAATTTTTAACATTGAATATAAAAATTCCTTATTAAATTGTTTCGTTAGTCGCTTCGGGACTATATCTTGCATATTTTTCCCCACTAAAACATGCATACTAAAGTAAGGAACCCACTTTTCATTTTTTTTTTAATTCAACTTTTCAGTGTCCACCTCCCTACCATCTTATCTGTGCCCCGTTAGTAATAAAACCTGCAAGGTAAACGCCCCAGTGGCCGCACAAAGCATGCGTGCAAGAGAGGCGCAAATACGATTTTTCATGCATGTACGGGAACTGGGACTTCGCCCTTAGGCGTGCGACCACTGGTACTTTTACCTTAATCCTATTTATTTTAGATCGCCGAATTGCAGCACCCTCGAAAAAAATATTGCAGTTGGTAAGGTAAACGACCCAGTTTCCGCCACTTTTAGGCCCAGTTTCCGGCATCTTCAATTGTTAAAGAGAATATTTTATTAAAAATATACGTATCGCGATATTAAACCGCCCTTCAACATGCCGTCAATTTCGTTTGTACTTAACGTATACCGTATTTATTATTAGTATAAATTGCAATTAATGGCGGTAACTGGGACAGCGGCGGAAACTGGGCCGTTTACCTTATTACCGACAGCGGTATCACACTTCACTTTGACAATTGTGTGTTACCGGCAATATATCAAGCCGGCACTGGTCACAAGACACTCGACACAATAACAACAAAAATATATCGCTCTACACCAACGAATACAAACGTCGAGTCTATGTCGACACAAAGTAGAACACTGTAGTGAACTTTTTCTTCATGGTATGCATTTTTTTGGAAAAAACGACAATTTCGAGAAACGACCTGGCATTCTCAACGAGGAAGCAGCAGGCTAAAAAAAATATCGATTTTTTTTTTACGCTGTTTGGAAAAAATTGGAGAGCGAAGCTCTAACCTAGTTCTCGAGGGCGACGATTTTTTGGTTCGCAGATTCGATCAGCGATGTAAATAATCCTCTCTCGCTGCCAGTTATGATGGAAACGAGCGTGGAAACGGGAAGCGAGGAGGACGCGCATAATGTCGCGCGAAACGAAATGGCCCTGTTGAATTTGCAAGACCTCGACGAGACGGATCTCGAGTCGATGAAGGGGGACACGGTCGGCGATACAGTTTACAGTGCCAAATGGATCATCGAGACGCTCATGTCGTTGTCCAAGGTTTTTTGTTGTGGATCAAGTAATCGATCTAGCCACGAATATGAAGTCATTTTTTTTTTCCCTTTGTAGATTTATGACAATCCATGGACTGAAACACTGGAGAGCAGCCTCTGCATGCTCTGGGACATGACCGCAGAGAAAGATGTTGTGGACTTTCTGATGGACAACGACTTTCTCAGCATCGCTGAGTTCACACTCGACGCTTCCATGGAACCCAGACTGACGGTGCGACAGACGTTCCTTGATGGGGAAGATTGTTTTGATTCAATCGCTTTTTTAAACTGCCGATGAATTTATTTGTCTGGTATGGCCAGCGTAGATTTTTCTGTCTATGCAGGAAAAAAATTGTTGTGCAGAACTACTATGCTGGAAGAAAGTCAGTCGGCATATGCAAATTGTACTTTATTTCACTTGGTGTGAGAATTTTGGTTTTACATGCTTCGCGTGTGTAAAACACCCCAGTGAAATAATTTTTTTTACAATACTCGTGCAAAAGACGTTTTCTTAACTCGTGTGATTGCAACACTCTCCTTTGGCTCGGCTGCAAACTCACACTCGTCAGTAAAAGGTTTTTTGCATTAGTATCGTAATCTATAATTTCACAAGTTGTGAAAATCGGGGTTTTAAGCGAAGCGTGCGCATGACTGCAATTTTCGCACGCAGAGAAATAAATTCATTTTTTGGCGCGTTGGGGTTTTTTTGTTTTTGCAAAATTAGCAAAAATGTGTTGCGATGAATTGTAGTTATAAAATGTACAAATAATTTTTCTCGTTTCTTTGTAGGAGATAATTCTGGGCATAATTGGGAACATGTGCTGCCAGCCAGCGGTTCTCAAAGCCGTGTCGGAGGCCAACAAACTGTTGTCCTCGATATTCGGGAAACTGTCGACGGACGACCCGGAGACGCTGGTGCAGGTCGTCAGGTTGCTCCAAGCGGCGGTGTGGGACGTGGAGAGGAACGCCGACACGAAGTGGCTGCATCACTTGAGAGACTGCGAGTATCTCGGCGACGCGATATCGTTTATTCTGCAGAGTTCGACGAACGGTAAAAATCTGGATGCGCCGTAAAATTTTGTTGATGCACGATCGCGCATGCGCGATAACGAAAGGAAACATCGGTAAAATTTTAATTTCGCATTTGACCAGACGACCTGCTGATCGCGGCTTTGGATCTGGTGCAATCGATTTCGATCGTTCGGACACCCGACGACAATTGTTTGCTCACCGATGTGTTCAAAGTCGACCGGTTGGTCCCGGCTCTCTTCGAGTCGTTCGCGCAACTTATGCCGAAGCGGGACGAAGGTCACTCCCGCGCGATTCTCAAGGTCATAGAGAATTGGCTGACGATTATTTCCAGCGTGTTGCAGTCCGAGTTTCGAATATTCGTTTTAAACGACACCAATGACGAATATTCCAAGAGAATCGTGGATGTTATTTCGCGAATTCTCCAACCGTACGAGAATCCCGAAAACTTGAGGCCGCTGGACGCGAGAGTGGCGCTCTGCATCCACGAGTGCGTCGAGACTGTATTTTGGTTTCAACGTAACAAATTTCATCCCGATTCACGGATCGTTCGGACGGTCGTCACGATCATGCACGGACTTCGTCTCGGTACACGAATTATCAATTGTTTTGCATTGTACTTCGCTACACGTGAGAATTCGAAAGAACCGAGAAAAACTTTTTTTTTTTTGTCCGCAGCGATCGAACAGGAGAGCGGGATGAATCGAGCAACGGATCCGGACGAGACGATCGCGGAACTCCGAAAACACTTGGAAAGATATTGGCTCGAGACTCTCGACGTGTACAGCGAGCACGAGCTCCTCGATGTCATCCTGATATGCGACAATGACGTGAAGAAATGCCTCGTGGAAGTGACGAAGGAATATTCGAAAGAATCTCGAGGCCCGGTCGACAAACTCCGACGCGTAGAATCTCTCGTAAATTCTGGAAATTAGTTTAGATCGATTTATCAGTCCGACCGGGTACTTGAAATTGCCGCTGTGCAGAAAACCCGTTTCGGCTGCCCAGGTGGCAAAAGACATCTGATGGAAAAAGATATGTGAATGGGTTACATATGTCCGTCGGCATGCGAACTGTAAGCTAACCGACGCTCATAAGTCAACTTTTTGGATCAGCGCCCGCATAGCACGAAAATGTTTTTAAAAGGTTTCAGTAATATTTTTTTGAAATATTGAAAATATTTTGTTGTCGGTTCATGTATCGTATGTTGAAATGTTTCGCTGAAATGTTTTGTGAAAATTTCAGCGAGATGTGAAAGATTACATGACCAATCAAAATTGCATATAAGTATCCGCACAAAGACGGAACATTGGTAGAAATATTTCGGTGAAACATGAAATTAATAATACGTCAAAATATTTTATCACTATGTTTCAGAAATATCTGAGATGTGTTGAATTATTGAGTGTGTTTAATATTTTTAAATATTATTTTAATATATTTTGGAAATATTTCGTGCTATATGGGTGGTAACTTTCAGACACTGTCCAGACGAACATAGCGAGTTCAATGAGATCACTTTTTGATAATTAATTTTTTTGCGTTATACGGGTACGATCGGAAGGGTGATTATCACCTGCGCGAGTGAAAATCGGATGGGACTCAAATTTGATACACATAACGTACAAATTAATTAACTAATAAAAGTTTCTTACCGAAGACATAAGGAGGATTGCATGCAACGACGAAATAATACTTGAAGCACCCATTTCCATATATTCACGAATTGTAACGTTGTTACAATTGCGGAGGCTCGTAAGCCGTGTTAAGCGCATTCGAAACTAATTTTTTTACCTCCCAAACTGGTAAGCATTAGTTCGTAACATTAAGAAACTATTGCTTTAACTTGCGCCGCTGTGTGCATTCCTCTTTCTGTCTTTCGGACGAAGCTTTCATGTGTTAATTACTTTTACCAGTTATATGCATTATTCCTATTCTAATCGAATGCGTTATATGCATTCGAATCGTATTCTTGTCGCAGGCTATCAATCGATCTGCAAAAAGGATCAAGAGCAATTTTCTTTCCGCCTGAACCGGAATACCTTATGTTATGTATATAGATATATATATATATATATATATATATATATATAGACGAAAGTGTGTACCAACCTAAACATAAAGTTGGATATTCGAATTCCCAATTAATCGTGGCATCTTCCGTTAAAGAACATAAAGCAATGAGAAAAAATTAGCGGCGAACCGAAAAATGACTATAAGTAATCGAGACGATCGGGGGCTTCCCCTTGTAAGTAATTACGTAATTAAATGCCAACTGCATTGAAGATATGCCAAAGATTAAAAAATAAATCTTTCGACTGTAGCACGTGACGTGTCGAATAATCGTGCAACGATGCCCGATCCTCCAGCGACAATACATTTCGTGAAAAAAAACCTTAAAAGTTGCTCGAATTTTTTGATGATCGTCATATCGGCGAGCGAAGTTGGCGGCCGTGTCTCCCATCGATCGGCACAGGGGCCATCGACGATACCCACGGTCGCCAGGTGTACATGCGCGTGCGGTTATTTTTGTTGCGTCAACCGTTTGGCCCGCTGGCTCTGTCCGTGAAAAATAATCTCATGCACTCGCTGACATTGGATCGTACGGGACGTCGCGCGGGCGAACAAATGAAACTCGCAGCGGTCGCAGCTAGGCAATAGTCGAGATAGTCGAGCGCGCAGAGAGTAGGCAGCTATAACACGACCTTCCCTTGTTTCCATGCAACGGAAAAATAGCGAGCATCTGCGATAACGAGACATTGCCAGCTTTTACAGATCTTCCTTGCCGTAAAACGAGAAACGGAGGGGCCAGCCAGGGGCTTTCGAGAAATACATAAAACTTAAATTGCAACGAACTCGCAACGGAGTCCAAAGACGATGCCGTCTCAACTAACGATCGATGATGTGAGTATAAGACTAATCGCGCACGAACTCGCGCCCTCGCGAACTCAATGGACTTTTTTTTATTTTTCTCCTATTTCAGATTCCCTCGTTGAAGGCGGAGCACGTGTATATGCGGGATCGCGAGGCGGTCGTACGTACAATAGACAAAATTCGCGAGGGAGGCGCGAAGCGATTGCAGGTATAACGCTTCTTGGTCCAAAAAAACTGTTGCCCAAAAAAAAAACTTTGCTCGGGAAAAAATACTTCGCTCGGCGATAACTGTATCGATGATTCATTTTGCTCGCAGATCGTGACGGACTTTGACTTAACGATGACCAAGCAGCACGTCGATGGAAAGAACGTCTTGTCGAGCTTCGGTGAGTTTCCATCTTGACCGAGATCAGCCGTCACAAACCGTCCATATTGATATTGGCCGCGGGCGATTCGACGTGAATGGCCGCACGAACTTTACGCACGCGTACCAATCTTCCCCCTCCTAAATCGAATTGTTTTCCCGCGAAATTATTGCGGCTTTAAAAATGTATCTTTGGGAGTCTATTAACAAACGTATCACGAATTATTCACAGAGTACTCGAGATCGTACAACCGAACACGCGATTGTGCGCGACGATAGACAATTTTATATTCGGCATTAAATATATCTAATCTAACCGTTGAAATTTTCTGATGTTTTGAAATGTTTGAATTTTTTGGAAAATTTTTTTTTTTCGTCCGACAAGAGTTTATGCATCAAATGTCACTCGAAGCGTAACATGACTTGGAGATTCGTCATCAGTGGGAAAAAAATACATTGGACAAAGCCTCAACATGAATTTCAATTAGCTATTTTCTACAATAAATTTTGAGGAAAATTTGGACCGTTTAAATTTTATTATTATTAAACTTTACGAAACGAAAGTGCAACACTTATACAATCGGCATCTCGTTAACTGAATAAATTTTTTTTTATAAATTCTTGTAAATTCATTTAAATTATTACAAATTTTGATTTATTAAATTATCATTAAATGTAGACATTTTTCAATGTTACAAAAAATAGATGCACATGGCTTCTCCATTTATTACAATTTTACGCACAGCTTCCTCAGCGAGGGAGCCAAAATCGATCAAGGAACGTCTCATCAATTTTTTTTCATTTCCAGGTTTATTCGGAAAATGCCAGCAGGTACCGAAATCGTACAAGGAATCCTCGGCCCAATTGTACGCGAAGTATCGGCCGATCGAGAAGGATCCAAAGATCTCCATAGAGAAAAAAATAACGGCGATGGAGGAGTGGATGGCCGCAGCGTGCGACATCCTGAAAGGCTTCGAATTCGATCCGGAGGAGCTCGAGGTTGTGGCGAAGACTCATGGGGCGACTCTGAGGGACGGATGCAAAGAGCTCGTCGACAGACTGAACGCGGCCGAAGTTCCGGTGTTGGTGTTCAGTGCCGGACTCGGCGACATGGTACGCGCCGTTTTGAAAATCCACGACGTCCTCCTCGACAACGTCAAGATTATATCGAACTTTTTGAAATACGATGGAAACAAATTGGCGGGCCTGAAGGGCCCGAGATTAATACACGTCTTCAACAAGAACGAACACGCCATCGATCACGAGTACTTCAACGTGCTGGACGGAAGAAACAACGTTATTCTCATGGGCGACATGACCGGCGACGCGAGCATGGCGGACGGCATTAAGGACATCGAGGCTATTCTGAAGATAGGGTTCCTGTACGAACACGTAAGAGCATCGATGTCGCTTGCACATTATTTTTGCCGGGTGCATATTGGGACGGTCCTTAAGGAGGGAGTCTCGCTGCGCGCTGACTTCGCATAAGTTCGACAACAATAAGAGAAAATTGCAAGTACCCCTTGATGGTGTAAAAATCTGAAAAAGTACTGAGAAGATTAATTTTGCACAATAATAATTGCAAAATGTTGGTTAACAAATTACCCGGCAACAAAACTTTTTTTTTATGAAAATAATTCGTTTATTTTTCTGAATACGTATGAATTCTTTCAGATTTTTAAGTAATCGTTGATTTTTTATTTTTTTGTACATAACAATTTTTTCAGATTTTTAAGAAATCGTTGATTTTTTTTTGTATATAACAAAAATCAACGATTACTTAAAAATCTGAAAAAATTCATACATATTCAGAAAAATAAACGAATCATTTTCATAAAAAAAAAGTTTTGTTGCCGGGTA
>JAPYZC010002173.1:0-15611 GCA_030522665.1 Ichneumoninae sp. A BG-2022a
TATGAAAATTTCAATTTTCAGCTTTTATGAGGAAGCAATTTGAAAATTTCAATTTTCAACTTTTTTCAACGTCAACGTCTTAGACTTTTATGCAAAACGCCTGACCGATTCAGGTTCAGTGCTTTGTCGAATATGCGTTTGGCGCGAAAAAATACATGGAAGTATGCGCTCCTGAATCTTTTTTTTTTGCCCTTTCGATTTTTATTCCAGAATTCCTAGTGATACCTCTTTATCTAGCTTTTTAATCCCGTCATATCCATCATCTTGTGTATATCTTGCTGGAGATCACGACAGGCACTTGGGTTTGTCCGCGATGCCATCGGAAAGCAAAGAAATCGCTGTTTCAAAAAGAACCAAAATCAATCATTTTTGCAATTTTGGCTATGACAATGCCCGGTAATCTTTTTCGTTACTTGTCGCTCCAAGAGTGTAATTCCATGTATTTTTTCACGCTGATCACGAATCTGACACTTATTTTATTCGTAGATGAATATAGCCATTTGAATTTTTCGCGTCTGATTCACACACACACATACATACATCCGGACATGTTTTCTAAATGTGATTTTTCGATGTTTTGGAACATTCTGAACACGTTGTCATAAAAATCTCGAAAACATTTTTTTTCACCATCACAAAGATTCCTCTATGAGGAAGCAAAATTATTATTTCAATTTCACTTTTAATTCTAACAATTCCATACGGGATTGAAACGATAACACGTCTCCTTGACAATCTTGCCGTCGTTGTGTCAATATCACGTGGAATTGTAAGAATTGAAAGTAGAATCGGAATAACAATTTTTTTCGTTGGCAGCCCGCAAGCAAATTTTTTTCAGTGTATGCTCATACGATACTATTATTTTTCTATCGATTGTTGCTAGATAGTGACGAATTTAGATCGACCAGCCGAGGCGCTCAGAGCCGCGGCTTTCGTGATCTCCGTGACAGTCGCTCTGTTTCATCCGTGCTGGCTGGGACAAGAGTTGATTAAACACAGCCAAAATATTTTTCTGAATGCGTCAGTGTACACGACATCGACTTCTGCAACCATGGCAAAATAACGTGGATTTTTTTTTATAACTATCATTTTTTCTCAGTTACAACGTCGACTGGTACGACATGACATTGCGCGAAAGAAAGCTCCTCGTAATGATAATGATACGAAGCGCCGAGCCTTGCAAGCTCACGGCCGGGAAGATTTTCGTATGGTCGATAGAAAGCTTCGGAATGGTGAGAATTATTGCAAAGTACACCCAGAAAAATAATTTATTTGACGGCCATTGTTTATTTGGTTCAAGTAAAATATTTATTTGATTTAAATAAATATTTATGTAAATTAAGTAAATAGTTACTTAAATGAAATACATATTTATTTAAATCAAATAAATATTTTACTTAAGCCAAATAAACGGTGGCCGTCAAATAGATTATTTTTCTGGGTGTAAAAAAAAATATTTGCCAAATGAAAAAAGAAAAAATCTTATTTCACTTTATCTTTTGTTAATAAGGCACTGAAAACTTCGATGTCATACTTTACCGTCTTGTTGTCGATACAATGAGACCGGCACCGACTTCGACGGAATGATATCAAGATATGTGGTAGCGTCTCGACGCCAAGTGCTTAAAACATAAAGATTTTTAAGCCAGACGCCACCATATACAGTACTCGGATGAGCGCCCGGACACGAATGTTGAAAATTTAGTTTTGTCAAGCATGATAAATAGATTAAGAAAAACAAATAATCAATGAAAAAAGTAGTTGAGAAACTATTTAAACTTGTTATGTTGTTGTTAATTAATTTCACAATTGTTTGGTGACGTTTCTGCACGTTTGTCTCTGGGAATTAGTGTCCGTCGGTGTAAGCTTAGCAATGATGATTACTTACCGACCTATACCATTAAATAGTTTTCAGACTGAAGTTTCTGTGGGATCCAACGGAAGCGGTTCCATCGATACTTGACACTCGGACAAAAACAATGTGGTTAAAATAAAGGAAAAATTGTTGGGTAGAATTTTCAATAATCGATTTTTTTGTTTTCTTTTTCAAATTCCAATAAATAAAAATACAGTGACAATCACACACATCGTCTTCTATTATCTTTGGCCATTGGTTCAGTTGAAAATGAAGAACGAACATAAAGAGGCTTGAAAACATCTGTCCAGTTCGATCTGTAATGAATATAGAGTTGAGGATGGTCTGACTGATCTGAATTCAGACAATGTGAATTTTCCCGAATTCACTAATTGTACCGAATTCACGAATTTTAACGAGTTCGCGGATTCTACCGAGTTCACGAATTTTACAAAATCCACTAATTGTACCGAATTCATGAATT
Source organism: Ichneumoninae sp. A BG-2022a (assembly GCA_030522665.1). Taxonomy (NCBI): domain Eukaryota; kingdom Metazoa; phylum Arthropoda; class Insecta; order Hymenoptera; family Ichneumonidae; species Ichneumoninae sp. A BG-2022a. Next base: position 2,340 of record JAPYZC010002173.1, read on the forward strand.
GATATCTTATTTTTATGACTATCGTTTTTTTATTCTCAGTTACAACGTCGACTGGAGCGGCATGACGTCTCGCGAAAAAAAACTCCTCGTAATGATAATGATACGAAGCGCCGAGCCGTGCAAACTCACAGCCGGCAAAATTTTCGTCTGGTCGCTAGAAAGTTTCGGAGTGGTGAGAACAATTGCAAAATAATAATAAAAATATTTGCCAAATGGAACAAAAAAACAAAAAAATCTTACCTTGTTTTATCTTTTGTTAATAAGGCGCTGAAAACTTCGATGTCATACTTTACCGTCTTGTTGTCGATGATATCAAGAGACGCGGTAGCGTCTCTACGCGAAGTGTTAAAAAAAAATAAAATCATTAACGAGACGCTACCATGTGTAAGTTCTCCGATAAGCGCCCATCCTGGAATGTTCAAAATTTGGCATTGTTAAGCATATCGATAAATAAATTAAGGAAAAATTGAAAGTTGAAATTTTCATATCGCTTCGTTTGTCTTGTCGAAAAAAAATTGTAATCGAAATATTTTGGAAGTGTAGAGAAAAAAGTAATCTCCGAGGACTCCGGTTGCGTTCAGGACATAATTATTACCGGCCGGTCGAGCTTTCGTGATATTTTCTTCATAGATTTTTTTTCCTCTCTATAGCATTTCACGAACCTTATTCTACATGGAATCTTTTGAAAAACTCATGAGATGATCTAATGCAATTCATGAGTCAACAAAATTTTTTTAATATAGTAAGTGCAACATAGTAGAATTTTAAGGCGCCGAAGTTCAAACAGTATTAATCAAACCATATAAGCATATCACTGCGTTGAAGTGAGTAAGGTCATATAGGAAATCGAAGTTTGGAGTACCTTAAATAAACGAACAATTCATTAGGATATTTATCCATTGTTAATTGAAACGGTGCCCAACTTACGCAACGAAAGTTCTCCATTGACATGACGTATATCTTTCCAGCGGTTATTGAACACGGTTCTATAGTCCGTGTTATGAAGAGTACAATCAATGCTCGCGACCTCGGATACATTAAGTACCAATTACAACTATATCTGTGTGAGATGACAAATTTAGATTAATAAAGGCGAATGCTTGCACCGCTTTTTTTTATCTCTCTGTGGTATTTTGCTGCGTTGTACATACGCCGAGTTTGGTATCAGAGAGCTGGTCTCCATTATCCATTGTCCGGGCAACGAGTTATAGAAAAGATGAAGCACTTGAGCGACGGTGAAGAATGTAAATCTTAAGAGGTCTTCGGTGCTAGTGCCCTTTGCAACGATCTGCTCAAAGGAGAGTCGAAATTATACCAAAAAAAGTGATGCAACACGCTGCGACTATCTACCTGAGAACAGGTGCAGCTGATGGAAAGCATATTCAAGCCGACAAGCAAAAGAAGATACGACTGGCACGTGCTCTGCATGGCATCTATGAACCTTCATCAAGAAAAACATGCAGAATGTCTTTAAAAATCGAATCGTCACAGGTAACAGGAATGAGAGCTTCACATGTTTGACCGACCTCCCACATGTGTACGGAACACCCCTTCGAGATGGCATATTACCTTTTTGTCACACGTGCATGAATCGCGGCACTTTACATAGCAGTCTTGCGGGCCGAAAGTGACCCATTGCATGCCAGTTGTGAACCTGTGGTGAAATGACACAGTCGCGCGTGCGCAGTTCGCATTTCGTTCACTTTCGTTCTTTGGGAGTTTACTTTCGACGTTTTCGTCCCTTGGGAGTTTACATTGGACGTTTTCGTCCCTTGGGAGTTTACATTGGACGTTTTCGTGCCTTGGGAGTTTCCTTTCGACGTTTTCATCCTGTCGACACAATCTAACTTTTCAGTATTCGTCTCACGCGACGGCCATTCCAAGTGCCGCAGATTCATGCACTTGTAACAAAAAATATGATGCGTACCGAGGGTCGAATTGGCAATTGCGATCCTTGTTGCACAATATACTATTTTAGTTTCCGACCATTGGTCTTATCATTGAAGTATGTATGTGAGAATAGACACTTGGGGAGGTTCTTCAACTCTAAGCGTTGGAGCGTGAGGGGATTCCATTTTACACCGAGATAAACAAGTCGGAATGATCTCCAAATTCGTATAGCAAACGTCGAACAAGTGGACAGTCTTGGATACTTCCCCAAGATATTCTTAGCCGCCCTTCAGTTTTAGTCCCAAATTCGTTCCTGTCCGTCGCTTACTATATAAATATGCGGAAGCTATTCCTATATTTTTCTCAGTGTATCGGATATGATTAATCTTTACTTTACTTACGCTACGGCACGCTTGTGTTGCATTACGCAAGCAACTATTTGTCGGTAATAACAATCTTCTCGGACATTAGTATCGAGTCGGACGCTGACTTCGTTATCCACTTGAACCATATTCTCCAAACGATATCTACGGGGAAATACCATCGACACTGGATACCCGATTAATATGAAAATATTTCAGCTCCGAATCGACTTCAATTTGTAACATTCTATTCATCATAAATGTACAAAAATAATATTTGGCAACAGGGTAGTGTTTTAATGGGCTTTAAATTTAGAAGCATAAATTACACATTTTTGTTCATTAAATAGGACATGTCGCTACCAATTTTGGTCCTCCACACTAATTAGGTAAGTTGGACAGGGTTATCGTTTACACCGTAAAACAAAAAATTACATGAGAGTCCCAAAGTTATAAAATCAATAGTAAACGCCCAATTTAGGTATTACGCCCATTGTCTTGAATTTTCATAATGTCGCCGGTAAATCGTTACGAGAAGGAACACATAAAGTTTTTCTATTCTATAGTTTACTATTTTTGAAATATTGTTGGCTGTATAACCTGAGTATGTTCAATATTGCGCAAGCGTGTTGTGAAATCATCATGAAGAACGTATCAACGGCAACAAAGACTGGCATACCGATGGCAGTGACTATGAATGAGTGTAAGAAAATCGGATAGAAATACTTTTCTGGATCGACACAGTAATCAGTCGCGTAATATTGAATATGGGGTCTCGATTCGTTGAGCGGTGCGACTACATCCATGACAACCGGTATAAGTGGCACTGATGTCCAAGCCGCTATGGTCGTATAGAACACTACTAAATATTGATGTTTGAGATATAATGTATCGTTTAAAACACACTCGTCCATGTCAGTGATCGACTAACTTAGATACGCTATTGTGAAACGCATTCCTTTCCGGCCATGTTTATGAAGAATTTTTAATTCCGGCAAGTGTCGTGTGCATTCCCAGTCTTCGCGTAACTCATCGAGAAGGCGTTTTACCTTTAACATTCATGAGTCACTAGATATAATACCGCGTTTTTATAAACTGATGCCTCGAATATGAGACCAACTTTATCGAAAATACGTTTTCAATTTCCTTACCTTCTGGGTATGGACGATAAAATTGAAAAGCTTAACGAGGGACCCAAAGTTCGTTACAAGAGGTGAAAAACACTCGATGAAGCTAGCAGCGGTACCCCATGACTGTATCAATTGCAGAGTCTAAATATAATGGATATTTACGTAATCGCAAAAAATCGTGGTACATACGATGAATATTTAAAATAGTTTAAAACGTCGAGAAATGTGATTGAAACCCAGGTGCTTATCGTGTTCTACGGTAAGAAATACACACGGCGATGGATATGACGGGGTTGGAAAAGGTAGATATAGGAGGTACCATTTGGATTTCTGGAGTAAAAATAAAAAGTGCCAAAAATATTCAGGAGCGCATAATTCTATGTATTTGTTCGCGCCGATCGCAGATCCGACAAAGTGAAGCGTGACGATGGTGTATTTTTACTCGCTGAAAACGAATCGATCGGCCGTTTTGCATAAAAGTGTAACATTACGTTAACGTTTAAAAAGTTACAAATTGAAATTTTCAAATCTTATGAGAAAACGATGTGAACATTTTTATTTGCATCTTAATTTAATGTCCGATGCGAGAATATGCATCAAACGTAATCTAGGAGTAAACTAATTTGGAGATTTTTCATCAGTGGGGAAAATACATAAGACTACCTCAAATCGACGAATTATGCAAATTTCAGTTAGCGATTTTTTACAGTAACGTTTAACCGTTTCAATTTTATGAGATTTAGAATTTTTTTTATGTTGAGAAAAAAGCTGCAAAGTAATTTGCATCTGGCTTTCTTATTTATTATAATTTTGTCCATAGCTTCCTCTACGAGCAAACCAAAATCGATCAGCCAACTTTCTTATGCGGTGCGCAAAATTGTAAGAAGTGAGGAAGTCACGTGCAAATTATGTTCCAGCTTCTTTACATTTCACCCCGTGACAAGACATACCTGAGGCACCAAAAGAGTGAGAGGGAGGATTACTAAACATGCGGACCTAATCCTTCGTTCACAAACGGTTTGATAAGGCCACTGACCGATATAACAGAGTATTCGTTTATTAATAGTGTAGTAACGGCTATTAAAGATGTCCACAAAATTCGAAAAATTATTCGTTGTGCCGTTCACTTTACTTTCATTCCTTGACTGCGACATGTTACGCATTGTCAAGGATGTGATGGCGTTGCGGCGCTAAGTCTTCTTTACCGGAAGAGACTGAAGCATATCCGCGAAAAGCCTGCCATTGTGTGATAATATAATGATAGATACGATACGTGTTTTATACATAATCGACGATGAAAATTGAATAAAGATATATTAACCGTTACGTGCAAGCAAATATGGGGTTCGATTGTGTTGGAGCAATTTACATAACTAATGACTAATTATAGAGGGTTGTGTCAGACTGACGCTAGGGTTTGGATCGTCTTACGTCCGGGTTGCAACGGCAAAAAAAATTATAGCTAATAATCGACGATGAAAATTGAATAATGTTGGGGTTCATTCAGTTTCTGAATTGTACGTGCATATTAGTCATCGCGTGGAAGAAAATACCGGCTCCAGTTGTGTCGAACGAATTTGCATATCTAATAACCGATAATACAGGGTTGAGTCAGGATGACGCTAGGGCTCGGCTCGTTGTATGTTCGGGTCGCGGCGGCGAAAGTATTATAGCTAACACCTCGAAGCCAAACGGGTATAAGAAGAGTTTGAACAAGAGTCGGAGCAAAGTGAATTCGTGAGAAGTGCTTACTCTGGCTAACTGAGCCATACAGAATATTTGAATTAGTCAATTAAGTTTGTTAGTTTTAATAACACAATTAATTCGCAAAGTTAATTTAATGAAGATAGTCAAGATTCAAGTTGAAAGAGTAGCCGGCTTGAAGGTACACGATTGTTCTCAAATAGTGGATTCGTATTGTTAGTCGGGTCTCTCTCACGTAGAGCATACATGATCATAGCATTGAGGTGAACACCGTGAAACAGGACATCGAAGTTTGAAGTTCGTTGGGTAAACCAACAATTTCACAAAAATCGTTAATGTTCATTGCAGAATATAGAGATTAATAAAAATTGTTTGACTCATGTTGCAAAAGTTCTCCATTGATATGACATGTGTCTGGTCGGTCGTGATGGTGCATGGTTGGACGCACCACTGTACGAGGACAACGAACCATTGTTCAATTTTTAAACATTAAGTACCACCGACGTACAAATCTTCGCTGCAAAGGGGAAAAACACTCGGTAAAGGTATCCAATCGGCTCCATGTAAAAACCATCATCCGTATTTAAATACGTAGAATACCGCACTTCAGAATAATCGCACATTATAGCTATATATATTAGTGGTAAATCCTTTTTAATTTTATAGGAGGTTGTCAGGACGGCTGCCCGAATATGGAAAGCATTCATTATCATACAAGGTGATAGACTTTAAAGAAGTATTGTTCGAATTATGAGTCATTTAGACTTCATTTTTCATGACTGTTCGAAAGTAACTGGAGATGTCAGATAAGCAGCAACACGATGAGGCCATATAGGCTGTAAATAGGCATAGTATCTTTCCATGTAGCCTGTAAATAGGCATAGCCTATGTCCATATAGGCTGAAAATAGGCTGTAAATTTCTTCCTCTGCCTTTGTAAATGACAAGCGATATTTTCTAACCAGACGAAACAGAAAGACGTCTGTAATGTGGTACTCAGGTACCCTTAGCTACGTAATATCATGACGAGAGCGATGGCGAATTAGACATTTGTAGAATCTCCTGATGCGTGCAAGCCAAGAAGGTGAATAAACTATTGGACAACTCTGCTTACCTGTACGGCGACAGACGGCAAATGGGGTAGAAACATTTTTAATATATCGTAGAAATTTTTTTTCATGTGACTGTGCGCCAGTATCAGCACAACGCAGGCCAAAATAAGTAAAAATTTCAGTACAAAATAAAATTGTTCGACTTTGTCACTTCACTAACAAAATAATTTTTCATAAAATTTCGCACTTCGATTTTACGAAATTCTTTTTTAGAAGACGATCTAAAAAAATGGTGAGATTAGAATTCCGCTGTCCCGGAATATCGAAGCGTTTCAATACATGCTGGCGTTCACTTCGATCCACTAGCTCTCATCTCACATCCAAAAATTCTGGTGAGAATACACTAAATTTTAATTGTTCTTTGAGAATCAATTTTACTATATTTACAATTGATATCAATAATGTTTTTACAATCAATACACTGTAAAATAAATTCTACATTTAATACACCGGAACATGAAATTTCATTACGTTACTTACATTAATTGAACATTAATCTACTTTTTTCTAAAATAAAAATACCAGATATTAAAATTACAAATCTTTTGCCCAAAATTTAAAAAAATTTGCCTAAAAAATAATAAAAACGTGCTGTAAAATTACAACGCACATGTGAAACTTCAGAAACAGTTTATGCAAAAAACCAATACCGTTCATTAATTTCCAAGCACCTTTTTCACTCCCTTATTATTATTATAGATTCTTTACCATCAATTTTTTCCCAGTATCCACTTTCTCAGCTGCTCGTCAACTTTTCCCACTACGCCCCCCCCCCCACCCCCACCCCGAGCAGAGACATGCTCGATTCCACAAACAGCACCGATGGGTCACGCCGTCGCTGCTGTTGCTGCACCGCGTCCAACTTGTCTTCTCGCTTTGCGTCGCTCCATCTCGAGGGTGTAACTTGACGTTGATAAAGGGTGACTTCGAGTGGAGACCGATATCTGTAATTCCGCGCTCCACCGCTCATCGCGGCCCTTATGGCTGTGCACGAGTGCGCGGTAACATCGACGCTTATCACAACTCCCGCTTATTGGCCTCTCTGTATTATGCGGTACACAGAATCTCCTCCCGGCCGTCGCGCCGTTCCGCGAGATGGAGAACGCTTCTCGCAAAACTATATAGCGCGGATACACAATAGCTTCGACCCACCGGGTCGGGAGTGAGAAAGCTCCATCGTACATTCCACCGGTGTTCGTACACTTCGTCAAGGACTTGGAACCCTCGGCTCTGTCTGCTCGTACATCATGACGCTGCAAGCCAAGTAGTAACGGCACGCGGCAAAGACGGGTGGCGGTGGCGGAAGGGGGGCGGGATGGTTTGGAAATTCAGAGCCAACCGAAGTTTGAAACTGAAAGTTTCGTACTTGCGACCGTTGGATTCAGCCAGTTTGCGGCCGAGGGTGAGAGAGAAAGCCGAGGCGGCCGATCGGTTAAGGAGAATATATAGAGAATGTTCGCGCTGCTCGGGGAAAAAAACTTTTCACGCCACAATTCCTCGTTTATGGTCTCGTTTTATTATCTGTTTTTTTTTCAACAGGAAACATATCGCATACGCGAGATGGAAAAAAATGTGGAGAAAAGAATATTTAATGTTTACAATATATGTATTTATTTAATATTTACTATGTACTATTAAATATATTATATGTAGGGGAAAGCGGGGCACAATGGGACAGTGGGGAAAAACGGGATAGTGGGGCCAAACTCAATTTTCCAATAATTTTTGAAAGACCCATTTTGTCCTAACGATACATCCGGATTTTCAACCCCGTTTTGCCCCACTCACCACCACCGTCACCATCCAACAGTTATTGGAAAATTGCGTCTTGCCCCATTATCCCATTTTGTTCCCCTGTTCCGTATTATTAAATATCTAATATTTATTATTGAATATTCAATATTTAAAAATCTTTATTTTTTTATATTTAATATTTAAATATTTACTCGCTTGAAAATGGAAAAGGATATTGTTAATGCATCGTTCGCGATGGGATTGTCCAGCGCACGGGGCCGAAACTGGGAGCCGTAAATGGGACAGAAAAAAAAAATGTTTTTGGTAATTAACCATGTCTGGCTTGGCTCTGGGCCAAAATTGATAGCGGACTAGTGCCCAACGCGAAAAAATACATCTGATCCAGTGGTCCAGAGCATTTCATTTAGTGTAAAAAAAAACACAAAAAATCCATAAAACTCCTGGAACGCTCCGCCGGTCCATTTTGCCCTCCCCCCCCCCCCGCCCCCAAAACATTCCACACCCGGCAAAGCGCTGACGCTGCCGTTACGCACACGAGTAATTGACTTCCCTGTCTGATCGAAGGCTCCATCGATTTTTTTTCATAAATTTTTTTTTATTCGACATTTCGATAATACCATCCGATCGAAATTATTACACATCGTTCCATGGTATATATACACACATGTGTATATATATATATATATATTTTCATTGCCCGCCGGAGAGCCGTGAAATAAAAATGAAAATGATATTTGTCCGGAACTCCGAAGTGGTGCCGAATATAGAAAAAGCTCGACGAGAGGAACGCTCGAATTCCATAAAGAGGATAAAGCGGCAATAACGGTCGAATGGTTTGTGGTTCGAATGTGGCACACGAAGCGGAGGGTTGTCCTCCGCGGGTCAAGGTGGGGGGTGGGGGTGAGAAATATTTTTCAACCCTCTTATTGCGCATTTTCGTCCGGGAGCTCCGAGGATGGAGAGGCGACTAACGGGTCGATATATCTTGACTGCGGCGGGGGATAAACTGGTAATTGAAGATAGAAAAATCCCCCCTATCAGTCCCAAGGGACTTCGGTATTATTCGATGGTTCGCGACTGTCCCCGGAGAACGCTCCGCGTTACTCATTCTTCTACTTCTTTGCACCGGACATATATTCTCTCGTCTCTTTCATACGTTCCCACTAACATCCGCGTCGCTGATCCTTCCTTTTACTCCTCCATCCTGGAGGGTGAGCTCCGGGCATTCCCGAGATTGGAAATTCTAGGAAGCAGAGGGACGCGAATAACGCCGGCGTCGAACGGCTCGGCGAGCCGTATCGCAAAAAACTGCTGTATCTGTATCGCAAAAAATATTAAAATATTTTCTCACCCGCCGCGGGGTGGAAACAATTTTTATCGACGCAGGATCGACAAAAGGAAATCCAAGGGTCGAAGCTGCGAAGCGTGAAAATGCAACTCTATGAAACGAATGCATTTTTTTATATTTTGAATTTTTTATTTTTTATTTTTTAGCTGAATAATCGCTGGTTGGATCGTTACAACACGATAACGAGAATTATCGATGGCGATTCGTTGAATTGTTATAAAAATATCTTAATTCAAGAAAGCAGCGGAGTCAAGCTGGGCTTCGAAGGGTCGATTTGGGGGGGGGGGGGGGGGGTAAAAAAATTGACAAATAATTCCAAACTTTTCTTCTTTATTTTGAGCTTTAATGAATAAGTGAACGGCATCTGACCGTCAATGAAAAAAATGAATCGAAGGGCCGCGAGACTGCGAATCTTGAAAATGCAACTCTTTCGAAATGAATGCATTTTTAATTTTTCGATTTTTTTTTATTTTTAATTTTTTAGCCGCATAATCGCTGGCCGCGTAATTACAACATGATAACGAGAATTATCGATGACGATTAGTTGAACTGTTATAAAAGTATCTGAATTTAATAGATCAGCGGAGTCAAGCTGGGCTTCGAAGAGTCGATTTGGGGGCGGCAAAGAAAAATAAACAAATAATATAACATTTTTCTTCTTCCTTTTTCTTTTGAGTTTTGATGGATAAGTTATCGGCCTCTGGCGTTTTCACCTTTAGGGTCCTCGGGAGTAGGGCGGAAACAATTGTTAACGATGCACCTCGACAAAAGGGAATCGAAAGTATTTTTCGAAAGGTAATTTTGAAGTAATGTTATTTTATCATTATTTTTTTATCGTTTACGGAAATAATTGAAGTGCACATAATTACACGATTATAACGAGAAGTATCAACGACGATACGTTCAGGCCTTAACAAATAGCTCAAATTCAACAAAGCAGTGGAGTTCAAGTTGGGCTTCGAAGGGTCGATTCGAGGGCTGCAAAGAAAAATAATCAAATAATTCCAAACATTTCTTCTTCCATTTTTTGATTTTTAATGAATAAGTGATCGGCATCCGGCGTCTTCATCTCGGTGGCCCTCGGGAGTGGTTTTTTTTTCTTTCGCGGTGGCCCAAACGGGCAACGCGCTGGGCTTGCGAGGGTAAAAGCTTCCTCCGGTCGGCCAACGAGGGCGGCTTGACGCGCGGCCGGCAACGAAATATTTACAGCACTGTGAAAGTTGCAGTCGCCGATGATGAGTCGTTCTCGTCTCGAGGGGTTGTGTGTAACGCGGGGTGGAGGGGGGGGGGCGCTGTGGAACAGGGAAAGGGTTGAAGTTTCCGGCTTCCCGTCTACGGGACAAACGAAAACCGTTAGTACCGTTCCGTCGTGTTTCGTTCGCTCCGTCTCGCCGAGGTCTGCGTGTGTGCGCGTGTTTCACGAGGACCGAACACACGGTAAGCGAACGGCACCCTCGAGAACCCGGAAAGTGCTATGAGAGTCGGACACCAATGTTTTGGCCCCTGGAGTCGTACGTATTATACTTTTAACGTTGCTTGTGCGCACTATTTTTTTTCCGAGCTTGCTTGCACAGTTGCAATTAGAAGAATAAAAAAAAAACACGGTGCAAAGTAATTTGCACATGGCTTCGTCATTTGTTACAGTTTGGCGCTTAGCTCTGTCTCCGTGAGAAAGTTCGCTCATCGATTTTGCCTTCGGCGCAAGCCATGCGCAGAATTGTAATAACTGAGGAGCCGTGTGCAAATTACTTTGCACCCTTTTTTCGTAACACGAAACAAATTTCTAGAACTCGTGAAATTAGAAACGTGAAAATTTGGCGCGAAATTTATTATGGGAAATCGCAAAGTGTAATTTGAGGATTTCGGGTTTTTGAGGACATTTTTTTTAAATCTTTTTTTCACCGATGATTACAAAAATGCAACTCGTTTTACTTTTGGCGTGGTGTAAATTTAAGAGCTACGAGAAAATTAAATTTTACCGCGAAATAGAAAGGTTGAAAAGGTGTGAAAAAAAATTTCATCTTCTAGTGTGAAAAAAAAATTAATCTTCTAGAAGCTGAAATGTTCAAAATTTTCGAAAAAAATGCTGAATGTAAGAAAATTCTGAAAAACCTCATATGAATTCTAAAACACCAAGGAATTCATTTAAAAAGAGAAAATTAAAAAAACCTGATTTTTTTTAAACAATGTGTTTTAAAAATAATTTCTAACTTTTTCGCATTATAATTATGCAAAATCAAATGTCTTTACATAATTAACACGGCCGATTCCTTTCGCATTTTTCGCATATAGCCAGGTACTGAAATTTTGATCGAATTAAAACTTTTCTTAGGAAATGTATTTCTGATCCATCCTCAAAAACTTCATATAAATGCTAAAAAACCCCAAGGAATTCATTTAAAACGAGAAAATAAAAAAAACTGATTTTTTTTAAACAATGTGTTTTAAAAATAATTTCTAACTTTTTCGCATTATTATTATGTAAAATCAAAGGTCTTCACATAATTAACACGGCCGATATCTTTTGGATTTTTCGCACATAGCCAGGTACTGAAATTTTGATCGAAGTAAACTTTCGTTAGGGAATGTATTTCTGATCCATCCTCGACAAATACCACTTTTCGGTACCGCAAAGAGCGCGTTCTCCAAGTAACGCACATTTTGCGAATCAAACAGATTCCGACGGAAACTGAGACTGAAACTGTGAACGGTAACTGAAAATTCCTCGGGCAATGCCGAAAGGTCAGTTTCCGGATCTGCAAATCAATCAGCACCTAATTTACTTTGCGCGTGAGTGATAGAAGCGTGACGGGATTTGCGCGCACGGAAGGGGGAAGAGGTTTTCGCTCTCGCGAGCTAAAGGGCGGCCGAGTTGACTGCGGCTCTCACGGGCCGGACCGGTCGGGAAGATATAAAGTGATTAATTGCCGTGATTAATTGGACGAACCCCGCGCTGCCGTGGCGCGGATCCCTTGGCACCGGGCTGTTGGCTCACGCCGGTACGAACGGAGAAAAGTAATGATAGCGCGCCCGTGGGCACACACTCCGTCCACGAGAAAAGCCACACGGTTTGCCGAATTAAAAGTAACTTCGCGTGGATGTGTGCGCGTGTGTGTGTGCGCGCGCGGGCCGGACCAGCCAGCGACGGGGAATGGATGGTCACGTTTGCCGGAGAACGAACGCGGCTCGCTTATGGAATTACTCCAACGGCGCCCAGCTGGCTATTCTCCATCGGAAAAATATCATTCCGGAGCGTGGAGACTCATTTTTACTCGCACGAGTCGGAAGCGCCTCGTAAATAAATTTTTACATCCGATGGAATTAGGGTTTTTTTTTGTTCTCATTATGGTAGTAGGGGAGGCCGGGGACAAAAGTAACAAAAATCCTTTTTTATTTTTTTATCAACAAACCCGAGAGTCCAACGCTTTGGCATCCAATGGTGTACCATTAACCTAGTATTAGGTATTTAGTTAAAAATTTTCAGGCAGAAAGTAGCACGCAATTGCGAACACCGCCCCTTTAAACACAAACAAGATTCGGTAAGAATTTGGGCCGCGGTGGGGTCAATTGTAACGGGTAGTGGGGTCATTTGTAACGCCCTTTTGTACCAATTAAATCCTTCGCCGACCGCTATTAAGAAATAGAACCGGGATGCATTATCGCAGAAAAATTTAAATCTAAATTTTATAAATTAAAAAATGTATTAGCCATCTAAGCTGTTTTACCCGGCCAAGACATTTTAGTTGGCCTAACTATACAGCCCTACCATAAATGTTATAGTCTGCAATTGGTTGGTTAAAAATTATAAGTGTATAAATTATCGCTGATTGCTTAGAATGTACGAATAAAATAAATAAAATATACTGGTATTGTTATTGGCATTGGTAGATGTTAATTATTGCTGGTACAATTGACCCGGGTCGACTGTTACAATCGACCCCACACATGATTATTAGCAAAGTTATTGTGGCA